>CM009726.1:14223122-14384213 GCA_003047355.2 Amphiprion percula | reverse complement strand
TGCACAGCATTTTGATAACTTTTCATCAGGAGCAGAGTTGCATATACTGGCCAAATTGACGTCTCTCGGACTTACCCCGTTGAGTTATTAATGTATCAAAATTCACAGCTAATTCAAGATGGCCGACTTCCTGTTGGGTTTACAGTATGGTCGTGATTGACTTTTTGGGTTTCCTGATGTGCTGAATGGCCAACAAATTTTGTAGCTGTAGATGGAAACACTTTGCCAGTTGGCCTAATGACCAAATTTTCAATTTTCAGGGGGCGCTATGGAGCCATTTTACCCACACACATGCGTAACTCCCATAAAATATCAAATTTTTCGCCAGTCCTGATGACATGCCAAGTTCTACGCGTTTTGGGATGATAAGGCCGCCAAAAAGGCAATTCAAAAGACGGAGAAAAAAATAAAAATAATTAAAGCTGCAAGCAGCGTTGGACGGGTCCTCGCATCCCTGCTGGTCGCGAATCCGCGCACGTCCACCAGGCGGCGCTGCGACCGAGAGTGCATGTCGGCCTACTGATGTGGATGAGGGCCGGACTCTGATCACACGTGTAAAATTTCAGGCAGATTGGAGCATGTTCAGGCTACTTATAGAGCTTTTCCTGTCCATCCACCGGTGGCGCTGGACGAGAGTGTATTTGGCCTATGGATGTGATGAGGTCGGACTCTGATCACACATATAAAATTCAGGCAGATTGGACCATGTACAGGCTAGTTATAGAGGATTTCCTTCCAACCAACAGGTGGCGCTATGGCTGTGGGTGTATTCAGCATGTGAATGTCATCAGGGCAGGACTCTGATCATACTTGTAAAGTTTGAGGCAGATTGGAGCATGTTTAGGGCAGTTACACAGCAGTTGATGTTTTCATGGCGAAGCATCAAATTCAGAGGCCGCCATGGCCACGCCCTCAGACTTTTGTGGAGCATTTTGATAACTTTTGATCACCCATGCCTGGAGTACATCCTGGCCAAATTTCAGCTCTCTCGGTGGTACCCTGTTTGAGTTTATAGCTTTTGAAAATGTCTAAAAATGACCCAAAATGTCAAAACATATGACATATAATTCAAAATGGCCGACTTCCTTTGGGTTTTGGCCATGGGTGTCAATTACATTTTTGTGCGTCTTGACGAGTTACATATGCCTACAATTTCAGAACTGTAGGTCACACACACGGCCGTAGTAAATGTTTGAATTTTCCAGGTGCGCTATGAGCCATTTTGCAACATCATGGCAATTTGTTAAAATATCAAATATTCAGCAGTCCTGATGTGTGTAGCAATTTTGGCGAGCATATGAGCGTTCCTAACCTGTCAAAAAGTATTTTGTCTGTCACAGCAACATTGCGTTGCCATGGCAACAGTGTTTATGAATCGTCAAAATCTTCACACTGTGGCATCGTCCAGGTGTGACCACTCACCTGACAATTTTCAGAATGATATGACAAAGTTTGGCAATGGTAGGTGCAAATGTAATGACAATTTCTTCCTGTTGCCAATAGGTGGCGCTATGAGATTTCAAAATTATGAATGTGGATGTGTTCAGAACCTGACTGGGGTCCATCACATCAAGTTTGGTCGGATTGGATCATTTCAGCTGAGATATAATAATTCAATTTTCATGGCGAGAATCGAAATTCGCCGCGCCGCCACAGACACGCCCCTTGACACGAGTCACCATTTCTCTGGAATCATCATCGATGTGTTCGGCTTAGGCACCACATTTGAGGTGAATCTGATCAACGTGCTAAGAATAGTACATCAAAGTGTAAAAAATGTAAATTTCCTGCTACCACAAGGTGGCGCTATGACTGTGAATGTATCATAAACCATGGATGTCTCAGGGCTGGACCCTGATCACACATGTAAATTTCAGGCAGAATGAGATGTACAGCTGAGTTAGACACACTTCCTGTTTCATGGCGAAGGATCAATATTTGGGGGTCCCATGGCCACGCCCTTTGACTTTTGTGAGCATTTTCGATAACTTTTTATTCAGGTTGGCTGTTGCATATCTGGCCAAATTTGCGTCTCTCGGACTTACCCCGCTGAGTTATTAATCTCAAAAATTTACAGCTAATTCAAGATGGCCGACTTCCTGTTGGATTT
This sequence comes from Amphiprion percula, assembly GCA_003047355.2. NCBI lineage: Eukaryota > Metazoa > Chordata > Actinopteri > Pomacentridae > Amphiprion > Amphiprion percula. The sequence continues at coordinate 14,382,103 of CM009726.1, read as the reverse complement.
ACAGATGGCCGTGATTGACTTTTTTGGGTTTCCTGATGTACTGAATATGCAACAAAATTTTGTAGCTGTAGATGAAACTGCGCAGTTGGCCTAATGACCAATTTTCAATTTTTCCAGGGGGCGCTATGGAGCCATTTTCCACACACATGCGGCAACCCTCAAAATATCAAATTTTTCGCCAGTCCTGATGTGCATGCCAAGTTTCACGCGTTTTGGGGTATGATAGGGCCGCCAAAAAGGCATTCAAAAAGCCGAAGAAAGAAAAAATAAATAATAAAATAATAATTAAAGCTGCAAGCAGCGTTGGACGGGTCCTTGCATCCGTGCTGGTCGGCGAATCCACGCACGTCCCCAGGTGGCGCTGCGACGAGAGTGCATGTCGGCCTACGGATGCGATGAGGGCCGGACTCTGATCACACGTGTAAAATTTCAGGCAGATTGGGGCATGTTCAAGCTATTATAGAGCTTTTCCTGTCCATCCACCAGGTGGCGCTGCACCGAGAGTGTATATGGCCTCGGATGTGATCAGGGTCGGACACTGATCACACATACAAAATTTCAGGCAGATCGGACCATGTACAGGCTAGTTATAAGATTTCCTGTCCTTCCACAGGCGCGCTATGGCTGTGGCTGTATTCAGCATGTTGAATGTCATCAGGGCAGGACTCTGATCATACATGTAAAGTTTGAAGCAGATTGGAGCATGTTTAGGGCAGTTACACAGCAGTTGATGTTTATGGCGAAGCATCAAAGTTCAGGAGGCCGCCATGGCCACGCCCTCAGACTTTTGCAGAGCATTTTGATAACTTTTGATCACCCATGGTGTGTACATCCTGGCCGAATTTCATCTCTCGCGGTGTTACCCTGTTTGAGTTTATAGCTTTTGAAAATGTCTAAAAATGAACCAAAATTGTCAAAACATATGACATATATTTCAAAATGGCTGACTTTCCTGTTGGATTTGGCATGGGTGTCAATTCATTTGTGTGTCTCTCAGTGTGACCTCAGTTGACCTTTTCTCTCACTGTGACCTCATTTTCTCTCACTGTGACCACATTTTCTCTCGCTGTGTCCTTCTTCTACTCTGTGTGACCTCATTTTTTCTCACTGTGACCTCATTTTCTCTCACTGTGACCTTCTTCTACTCTCAGTGTCACCTCATTTTTTTCACTGTGACCTCATTTCTCTCACTGTGACCTCATTGTCTCTCACTGTGACCTCATTCTACTCTCACTGTGACATCATTATTTCTCAGTGTGACCTCATTTCTCTCAGTGTCACCTCATTTTTCTCACTGACCTCTTCTCTCACTGTGATCTAATTTTTCTCTCGCTGTGACGTCATTTTTTTCTCACTGTGACCTCATTTCTCTCACTGTGACCTCATTTTCTCTCACTATGACCTCATTTTCTCTCACTGTGACCTCATTCTACTCTCACTGTGACCTCATTTTCTCTCACTGTGACTCATTGTCTCTCACTGTGACCTCATTCTACTGTCACTGTGACATCATTATTTCTCAGTGTGACCTCATTTTCTCTCAGTGTGACCTCATTTTCTCTCACTGTGACCTCATTTTTCTCTAACTGTGACCACATTTTCTCTCGCTGTGTCCTTCTACTACTCTGTGTGACCTCATTTTTTCTCACTGTGACCTCATTTTCTCTCACTGTGACCTTCTTCTACTCTCAGTGTCACCTCATTTTTTTTCACTGTGACCTCATTTTCTCTCACTGTGACCTCATTGTCTCTCACTGTGACCTCATTCTACTCTCACTGTGACATCATTATTTCTCAGTGTGACCTCATTTTCTCTCAGTGTGACCTCATTTTCTCTCACTGTGACCTCATTTTTCTCTCACTGTGACCTCATTTTCTCTCACTGTGACCTTCTTCTACTCTCAGTGTGACCTCATTTTTTCTCACTGTGACCTCATTTTCTCTCACTCAGACCTCACTGTCTCTCACTGTGACCTCATTCTACTCTCACTGTGGCCTCATTTTCTCTCACTGTGACTTCATTTTCTCATTTTCTCTTACTGTGAACTCATTTTCTCTCACTGTGACCTCATTCTACTCTCACTGTGGCCTCATTTTCTCTCACTGTGACTTCATTTTCTCATTTTCTCTCACTGTGGACTCATTTTCTCTGACTGTGACCTCATTCTACTCTCACTGTGACTTCAATATTTCTCAGTGTGACCTCATTTTCTCTCAGTGTGACATCATTTTTTCTCTTACTGTGACCTCATTTTCTCTCACTATGACCTTCTTCTACTCTCAGTGTCACCTCATTTTTTCTCACTGTGACCTCATTTTCTCTCACTGTGACCTCATTGTCTCTCACTGTGACCTCATTCTTCTCTCACTGTGACATCATTATTTCTCAGTGTGACATCATTTTCTCTGACTGTGACCTCATTTGTCTCTTACTGTGACCTCATTTTCTCTCACTGTGACCTTCTTCTACTCTCAGTGTCACCTCATTTTTTCTCACTGTGACCTCATTTTCTCTCACTGTGACCTCATTGTCTCTCACTGTGACCTCATTCTACTCTCACTGTGACATCATTATTTCTCAGTGTGACCTCATTTTCTCTCAGTGTGACCTCATTTTCTCTCACTGTGACCTCATTTTTCTCTCACTGTGACCTCATTTTCTCTCACTGTGACCTTCTTCTACTCTCAGTGTGACCTCATTTTTTCTCACTGTGACCTCATTTTCTCTCACTCACACCTCACTGTCTCTCACTGTGACCTCATTCTACTCTCACTGTGGCCTCATTTTCTCTCACTGTTACTTCATTTCTCATTTTCTCTCACTGTGAACTCATTTTCTCTCACTGTGACCTCATTCTACTCTCACTGTGACCTCAATATTTCTCAGTGTGACCTCATTTTCTCTCAGTGTGACATCATTTTCTCTCACTGTGACCTCATTTTTCTCTTACTGTGACCTCATTTTCTCTCACTGTCACCTTCTTCTACTCTCAGTGTCACCTCATTTTTTCTCACTGTGACCTCATTTTCTCTCACTGTGACCTCATTGGCTCTCACTGTGACCTCATTCTACTCTCACTGTGACATCATTATTTCTCAGTGTGACCTCATTTTCTCTCACTGTGACCTCATTTTCTCTCACTGTGACCTCATTTTCTCTCACTGTGACCTTCTTCTCCTCTCAGTGTGACCTCATTTTTTCTCACTGTGACCTCATTTTCTCTCACTCAGACCTCACTGTCTCTCACTGTGACCTCATTCTACTCTCACTGTGGCCTCATTTTCTCTCACTGTGAACTCATTTTCTCTCACTGTGACCTCATTCTACTCTCACTGTGACCTCAATATTTTCTCAGTGTGACCTCATTTTCTCTCAGTGTGAAATCATTTTCTCTCACGGTGACCTCATTTTTCTCTTACTGTGACCTCATTTTCTCTCACTGTCACCTTCTTCTACTCTCAGTGTCACCTCATTTTTTCTCACTATGACCTCATTTTCTCTCACTGTGACTTCATTTTCTCTCACTGTGACCCTCATTTTCTCTCACTGTGACGTCATTTTTCTCTCACAGTGACATCATTTTCTCATTTTCTGTCACTGTGACCTCATTTTTCTCTTACTGTGACCTCATTTTCTCTCACTGTCACCTTCTTCTACTCTCAGTGTCACCTCATTTTTTCTCACTGTGACCTCATTTTCTCTCACTGTGACCTCATTGTCTCTCACTGTGACCTCATTCTACTGTCACTGTGACATCATTATTTCTCAGTGTGACCTCATTTTCTCTCAGTGTGACCTCATTTTCTCTCACTGTGACCTCATTTTTCTCTCACTGTGACCACATTTTCTCTCGCTGTGTCCTTCTTCTACTCTGTGTGACCTCATTTTTTCTCACTGTGACCTCATTTTCTCTCACTGTGACCTTCTTCTACTCTCAGTGTCACCTCATTTTTTTCACTGTGACCTCATTTTCTCTCACTGTGACCTCATTGTCTCTCACTGTGACCTCATTCTACTCTCACTGTGACATCATTATTTCTCAGTGTGACCTCATTTTCTCTCAGTGTCACCTCATTTTTTCTCACTGACCTCTTCTCTCACTGTGATCTAATTTTTCTCTCGCTGTGACGTCATTTTTTTCTCACTGTGACCTCATTTTCTCTCACTGTGACCTCATTTTCTCTCACTATGACCTCATTTTCTCTCACTGTGACCTCATTCTACTCTCACTGTGACCTCATTTTCTCTCACTGTGACCTCATTGTCTCTCACTGTGACCTCATTCTACTGTCACTGTGACATCATTATTTCTCAGTGTGACCTCATTTTCTCTCAGTGTGACCTCATTTTCTCTCACTGTGACCTCATTTTTCTCTAACTGTGACCACATTTTCTCTCGCTGTGTCCTTCTACTACTCTGTGTGACCTCATTTTTTCTCACTGTGACCTCATTTTCTCTCACTGTGACCTTCTTCTACTCTCAGTGTCACCTCATTTTTTTTCACTGTGACCTCATTTTCTCTCACTGTGACCTCATTGTCTCTCACTGTGACCTCATTCTACTCTCACTGTGACATCATTATTTCTCAGTGTGACCTCATTTTCTCTCAGTGTGACCTCATTTTCTCTCACTGTGACCTCATTTTTCTCTCACTGTGACCTCATTTTCTCTCACTGTGACCTTCTTCTACTCTCAGTGTGACCTCATTTTTTCTCACTGTGACCTCATTTTCTCTCACTCAGACCTCACTGTCTCTCACTGTGACCTCATTCTACTCTCACTGTGGCCTCATTTTCTCTCACTGTGACTTCATTTTCTCATTTTCTCTTACTGTGAACTCATTTTCTCTCACTGTGACCTCATTCTACTCTCACTGTGGCCTCATTTTCTCTCACTGTGACTTCATTTTCTCATTTTCTCTCACTGTGGACTCATTTTCTCTGACTGTGACCTCATTCTACTCTCACTGTGACTTCAATATTTCTCAGTGTGACCTCATTTTCTCTCAGTGTGACATCATTTTTCTCTTACTGTGACCTCATTTTCTCTCACTATGACCTTCTTCTACTCTCAGTGTCACCTCATTTTTTCTCACTGTGACCTCATTTTCTCTCACTGTGACCTCATTGTCTCTCACTGTGACCTCATTCTTCTCTCACTGTGACATCATTATTTCTCAGTGTGACATCATTTTCTCTGACTGTGACCTCATTTGTCTCTTACTGTGACCTCATTTTCTCTCACTGTGACCTTCTTCTACTCTCAGTGTCACCTCATTTTTTCTCACTGTGACCTCATTTTCTCTCACTGTGACCTCATTGTCTCTCACTGTGACCTCATTCTACTCTCACTGTGACATCATTATTTCTCAGTGTGACCTCATTTTCTCTCAGTGTGACCTCATTTTCTCTCACTGTGACCTCATTTTTCTCTCACTGTGACCTTCTTCTACTCTCAGTGTGACCTCATTTTTTCTCACTGTGACCTCATTTTCTCTCACTCACACCTCACTGTCTCTCACTGTGACCTCATTCTACTCTCACTGTGGCCTCATTTTCTCTCACTGTTACTTCATTTTCTCATTTTCTCTCACTGTGAACTCATTTTCTCTCACTGTGACCTCATTCTACTCTCACTGTGACCTCAATATTTCTCAGTGTGACCTCATTTTCTCTCAGTGTGACATCATTTTCTCTCACTGTGACCTCATTTTTCTCTTACTGTGACCTCATTTTCTCTCACTGTCACCTTCTTCTACTCTCAGTGTCACCTCATTTTTTCTCACTGTGACCTCATTTTCTCTCACTGTGACCTCATTGGCTCTCACTGTGACCTCATTCTACTCTCACTGTGACATCATTATTTCTCAGTGTGACCTCATTTTCTCTCACTGTGACCTCATTTTTCTCTCACTGTGACCTCATTTTTCTCTCACTGTGACCTTCTTCTCCTCTCAGTGTGACCTCATTTTTTCTCACTGTGACCTCATTTTCTCTCACTCAGACCTCACTGTCTCTCACTGTGACCTCATTCTACTCTCACTGTGGCCTCATTTTCTCTCACTGTGAACTCATTTTCTCTCACTGTGACCTCATTCTACTCTCACTGTGACCTCAATATTTCTCAGTGTGACCTCATTTTCTCTCAGTGTGAAATCATTTTCTCTCACGGTGACCTCATTTTTCTCTTACTGTGACCTCATTTTCTCTCACTGTCACCTTCTTCTACTCTCAGTGTCACCTCATTTTTTCTCACTATGACCTCATTTTCTCTCACTGTGACTTCATTTTCTCTCACTGTGACCTCATTTTCTCTCACTGTGACGTCATTTTTCTCTCACAGTGACATCATTTTCTCATTTTCTCTCACTGTGACTTCATTTTCTCTCACTGTGACCTCATTCTACTCGCACTGTGGCCTCATTTTCTCTCACTGTGACTTCATTTTCTCTCACTGTGACCTCATTTTCTCTCACTGTGACGTCATTTTTCTATCACTGTAACATCATTCTACTCTCACTGTGACATCATTTTTCTCTCACTGTGACATCGTTTTCTCATTTTCTCTTACTGTGAACTCATTTTTCTCTCACTGTGACCTCATTTTCTCTCACTATGACCTTCTTCTACTCACAGTGTGACCTCATTTTTTTTCACTGTGACCTCATTTTCTCTCACTGTGACCTCACTGTCTCTCATTGTGACCTCATTCTACTCTCACTGTGGCCTCATTTTCTCTCACTGTGACTTCATTTTCTCATTTTCTCTCACTGTGAACTCATTTTCTCTCACTGTGACCTCATTCTACTCTCACTGTGACCTCAATATTTCTGTGTGACCTCATTTACTCTGTGTGACATCATTTTCTGTCACTGTGACCTCATTTTTCTCTTACTGTGACCTCATTTTCTCTCACTGTCACCTTCTTCTACTCTCAGTGTCACCTCATTTTTTCTCACTGTGACCTCATTTTCTCTCACTGTGACCTCATTGTCTCTCACTGTGACCTCATTCTACTGTCACTGTGACATCATTATTTCTCAGTGTGACCTCATTTTCTCTCAGTGTGACCTCATTTTCTCTCACTGTGACCTCATTTTTCTCTCACTGTGACCACATTTTCTCTCGCTGTGTCCTTCTTCTACTCTGTGTGACCTCATTTTTTCTCACTGTGACCTCATTTTCTCTCACTGTGACCTTCTTCTACTCTCAGTGTCACCTCATTTTTTTTCACTGTGACCTCATTTTCTCTCACTGTGACCTCATTGTCTCTCACTGTGACCTCATTCTACTCTCACTGTGACATCATTATTTCTCAGTGTGACCTCATTTCCGGAATGTTGATGTATTCCGGAATATTGATGGATTCCGGAATACATCAACATTCCGGAACCCATCAACATTCCGGAATGCGTCGACGTTCGGGAATACATCAACATTTTAGAATCCATCAAAATTCCGGAATCTTTCAGCATTCTGGAACACGTCAACATTCCGGGATACTTGGCTGAAGGCAACACTCCAGGATCCAACAACGTTCTAGAATCCATCAACATTCCAGAATCAATCAACGTTATAGAATCCATCAACATTCCGGAATCCGTCCACATTTGAGAATACATCAAGATTCTAGAATCCATCAACATTCTGGAATCCATCAGCATTCTGGAACACATCAACATTCCGGGATGCTTGGCTGAAGGCAACACTCCAGGATCCAACAACATTTGAGAATCCATCAACATTCCAGAATCAATCAACGTTATAGAATCCATCAACATTCTAGAATCCATCAACATTCCGGAAATAGTCGACATTCGGGAATACATCAAGATTCAAGAATCCATCAACATGCCAGAATCCGTCGACATTCGGGAATACATCAAGATTCAAGAATCCATCAACATTCTGGAATCCATCAGCATTCTGGAACACATCAACATTCCGTGATACTTGGCTGAAGGCAACACTCCAGGATCCAACAACGTTCTAGAATCCATCAACATTCCGGAATCAATCAACATTGTGGAATTCATCAACATCACGGGATACTTGTCTGATTCTAGAATGTTGTTGGGTCCTGGAGTTTCGCCTTTAGCCAAGTATCCCGGAATGTTGATGTATTCCCGAACGTGGACGCATTCCGGAATGTTGATGTGTTCCGGAATGTTGACGGATTCTATAACATTGATTGATTCCGGAATGTTGATGGATTCTAGAATGTTGATGTATTCCCGAACGTGGACGCATTCCGGATTGTTGATGGGTTCCGGAATGTTGATGTATTCCAGAATGTTGATGGATTCCGGAATGTTGATGGATTCTCGAATGTTGATGTATTCCCGAACGTGGACGCATTCCGGAATGTTGATGGGTTCCGGAATGTTGATGTATTCCGGAATGTTGATGGGTTCCGGAATATTGACGGATTCTATAACGGTGATTGATTCCGGAATGTTGATGGATTCTAGAATGTTGATGTATTCCCGAACGTGGACGCATTCCGGAATGTTGATGGGTTCCGGAATGTTGATGTATTCCGGAATGTTGATGGGTTCCGGAATATTGACGGATTCTATAACGGTGATTGATTCCGGAATGTTGATGGATTCTAGAATGTTGATGTATTCCCGAACGTGGACGCATTCCGGAATGTTGATGGGTTCCGGAATGTTGATGGATTCCGGAATGTTGATGGATTCTAGAATGTTGATGTTTTCTCGAACGTGGACGCAATAGGGAATGTTGATGGGTTCCGGAATGTTGATGTATTCCAGAATGTTGAAAGATTCCGGAATGTTGATGGATTCTAGAATGTTGATGTATTCCCGAACGTGGACGCATTCCGGAATGTTGACGGATTCTATAACGTTGATTGATTCCGGAATGTTGAAGGATTCTACAATGTTGATGTATTCCCGAACGTGGACGCATTCCGGAATGTTGATGGGTTCCGGAATGCTTACGGATTCCATAACGTTGATTGATTCCAGAATGTTGATGGATTCTAGAATGTTGTTGGGTCCTGGAGTTTTGCCTTCAGCCAAGTATCCCGGAATGTTGATGTATTCCAGAATGTTGAATGATTCCAGAATGTTGATGGATTCTAGAATGTTGATGTATTCCCGAACGTGGACGCATTCCGGAATGTTGCTGGGTTCCGGAATGTTGATGGATTCTTGAATGTTGTTGGGTCCTGGAGTTTTGCCTTCAGCCAAGTATCCCGGAATGTTGATGTATTCCAGAATGTTGATTGATTCCGGAATGTTGATGGATTTTAGAATGTTGATGTATTCCCGAATGTGGACGCATTCCGGAATGTTGATGGATTCCGGAATGTTGATGGATTCTAGAATGTTGATGTTTTCTCGAACGTGGACGCATTCCGGAATTTTGATGGGTTCCGGAATGTTGATGTATTCCAGAATGTTGAAAGATTCTGGAATGTTGATGGATTCTAGAATGTTGATGTATTCCCGAACGTGGACGCATTCCGGAATGTTGATGGGTTCCGGAATGTTGACGGATTCTATAATGTTGATTGATTCCGGAATGTTGAAGGATTCTAGAATGTTGATGTATTCCCGAACGTGGACGCATTCCAGAATGTTGATGGGTTCCGGAATGTTGACGGATTCCATTACGTTGATTGATTCCAGAATGTTGATGGATTCTAGAATGTTGTTGGGTCCTGGAGTTTTGCCTACAGCCAAGTATCCCAAAATGTTGGTGTATTCCAGAATGTTGATGGATTCCGGAATGTTGATGGATTCTAGAATTTTGATGTATTCCCGAACGTGGACGCATTCCGGAATGTTGATGGGTTCCAGAATGCTGACGGATTCCATAACGTTGATTGATTCCAGAATGTTGATGGATTTTAGAATGTTGTTGGGTCCTGGAGTTTTGCCTTCAGCCAAGTATCCCGGAATGTTGATGTATTCCAGAATGTTGAATGATTCCGGAATGTTGATGGATTTGAGAATGTTGATGTATTCCCGAACGTGGACGCATTCCGGAATGTTGAGGGATTCTATAACATTGATTGATTCCGGAATGTTGATGGATTCTAGAATGTTGATGTATTCCCGAACGTCGACGCATTCCGGAATGTTGATGGGTTCCGCAATGTTGATGTATTCTGGAATGTTGATGGATTCCGGAATGTTGTTGGATTCTAGAATGTTGAAAGATTACGGAATGTTGACGGATTCCATAACGTTGATTGATTCCAGAATGTTGATGGGTTCTAGAATGTTGTTGGGTCCTGGAGTTTTGCCTTCAGCCAAGTATCCCAAAATGTTGATGTATTCCAGAATGTTGATGGATTCCAGAATGTTGATGGATTCTAGAATGTTGATGTATTCCCGAACGTGGACGCATTCCGCAATGTTGATGGGTTCCGGAATGTTGATGTATTCCAGAATGTCGATGGATTCCAGAATGTTGATGAATTCTAGAATGTTGATGTATTCCCGAACGTGGACGCATTCCGGAATGTTGATGGATTTTGGAATGTTGACGGATTCTTTAACCTTGATTGATTCTGGAATGTTGATGGGTTCTAGAATGTTGTTGGGTCCTGGAGTTTTGCCTTCAGCCAAGTATCCCGGAATGTTGATGCATTCCAGAATGTTGATGGATTCCAGAATGTTGATGTATTCCGGAATGGTGATCGGTTCCAGAATGTTGACGGATTCTATAACGTTGATTGATTCCGGAATGTTGATGGATTCTAGAATGTTGTTGGGACCTGCAGTGTTGCCTTCAGCCAAGTATCCCGGAATGTTGATGCATTCCAGAATGTTAATGGATTCCAGAATGTTGATGGATTATAGAATGCTGATGTATTCCCGAACGTGGACGCATTCCGGAATGTTGATGGGTTCCGGAATGTTGATGTATTCCGGAATGTTGATGGGTTCCGGAATGTTGACGGATTCTATAACATTGATTGATTCCGGAATGTTGATGGATTCTAGAATGCTGTTGGGTCCTGCAGTGTTGCCTTCAGCCAAGTATCCCGGAATGTTGATGCATTCCAGAATGTTAATGGATTCCGGAATGTTGATGGATTATAGAATGCTGATGTATTCCCGAACGTGGACGCATTCCAGAATGTTGATGGGTTCCGGAATGTTGATGTATTCCAGAATGTTGATGGATTCCGGAATGTTGATGGATTCTCGAATGTTGATGTATTCCCGAACATGGACGCATTCCAGAATGTTGATGGGTTCTGGAATGTTGATGTATTCCAGAATGTTGATGGATTCCGGAATGTTGATGGATTCTAGAATGTTGATGTATTCCCGAACATGGACGCATTCCGCAACGTTGATGGGTTCCGGAATGTTGATGTATTCCAGAATGTCGATGGATTCCGGAATGTTGTTGGATTCTAGAATGTTGATGTATTCCCGAACGTGGACGCATTCCGGAATGTTGATGGGTTCCGCAACGTTGACGGATTCTATAACGTTGATTGATTCCGGAATGTTGATGGATTCTAGAATGTTGATGTATTCCCGAACGTGGACGGATTCCGGAATGTTGATGGATTCCGGAATGTTGTTGGATTCTAGAATGTTGATGTATTCCCGAACGTGGACGCATTCCAGAATGTTGACGGATTCCATAACGTTGATTAATTCCATAATGTTGATGGATTCTAGAATGTTGTTGGGTCCTGGAGTTTTGCCTACAGCCAAGTATCCCAAAATGTTGATGTATTCCAGAATGTTGATGGATTCCGGAATGTTGATGGATTCTAGAATTTTGATGTATTCCTGAACGTGGACGCATTCCGGAATGTTGATGGGTTCCAGAATGCTGACGGATTCCATAACGTTGATTGATTCCAGAATGTTGATGGATTTTAGAATGTTGTTGGGTCCTGGAGTTTTGCCTTCAGCCAAGTATCCCGGAATGTTGATGTATTCCAGAATGTTGAATGATTCCGGAATGTTGATGGATTTGAGAATGTTGATGTATTCCCGAACGTGGACGCATTCCGGAATGTTGAGGGATTCTATAACATTGATTGATTCCGGAATGTTGATGGATTCTTGAATGTTGATGTATTCCCGAACGTCGACGCATTCCGGAATGTTGATGGGTTCCGCAATGTTGATGTATTCCGGAATGTTGATGGATTCCGGAATGTTGTTGGATTCTAGAATGTTGAAAGATTACGGAATGTTGACGGATTCCATAACGTTGATTGATTCCAGAATGTTGATGGATTCTAGAATGTTGTTGGGTCCTGGAGTTTTGCCTTCAGCCAAGTATCCCAAAATGTTGATGTATTCCAGAATGTCGATGGATTCCAGAATGGTGATGAATTCTAGAATGTTGATGCATTCCCGAACGTGGACGCACTCCGGAATGTTGATGGATTTTGGAATGTTGACGGATTCTTTAACCTTGATTGATTCTGGAATGTTGATGGGTTCTAGAATGTTGTTGGGTCCTGGAGTTTTGCCTTCAGCCAAGTATCCCGGAATGTTGATGCATTCCAGAATGTTGATGGATTCCAGAATGTTGATGGATTCTAGAATGTTGATGTATTCCCGAACGTGGACGCATTCCGCAATGTTGATGGGTTCCGGAATGTTGATGTATTCCAGAATGTCGATGGATTCCAGAATGTTGATGAATTCTAGAATGTTGATGTATTCCCGAACGTGGACGCATTCCGGAATGTTGATGGATTTTGGAATGTTGACGGATTCTTTAACCTTGATTGATTCTGGAATGTTGATGGGTTCTAGAATGTTGTTGGGTCCTGGAGTTTTGCCTTCAGCCAAGTATCCCGGAATGTTGATGCATTCCAGAATGTTGATGGATTCCAGAATGTTGATGTATTCCGGAATGGTGATCGGTTCCAGAATGTTGACGGATTCTATAACATTGATTGATTCCGGAATGTTGATGGATTCTAGAATGCTGTTGGGTCCTGCAGTGTTGCCTTCAGCCAAGTATCCCGGAATGTTGATGCATTCCAGAATGTTAATGGATTCCGGAATGTTGATGGATTATAGAATGCTGATGTATTCCCGAACGTGGACGCATTCCAGAATGTTGATGGGTTCCGGAATGTTGATGTATTCCACAATGTTGATGGATTCCGGAATGTTGATGGATTCTCGAATGTTGATGTATTCCCGAACATGGACGCATTCCAGAATGTTGATGGGTTCTGGAATGTTGATGTATTCCAGAATGTTGATGGATTCCGGAATGTTGATGGATTCTAGAATGTTGATGTATTCCCGAACATGGACGCATTCCGCAACGTTGATGGGTTCCGGAATGTTGATGTATTCCAGAATGTCGATGGATTCCGGAATGTTGTTGGATTCTAGAATGTTGATGTATTCCCGAACGTGGACGCATTCCGGAATGTTGATGGGTTCCGCAACGTTGACGGATTCTATAACGTTGATTGATTCCGGAATGTTGATGGATTCTAGAATGTTGATGTATTCCCGAACGTGGACGGATTCCGGAATGTTGATGGATTCCGGAATGTTGTTGGATTCTAGAATGTTGATGTATTCCCGAACGTGGACGCATTCCAGAATGTTGACGGATTCCATAACGTTGATTGATTCCATAATGTTGATGGATTCTAGAATGTTGTTGGATCCTGGAGTTTTGCCTACAGCCAAGTATCCCAAAATGTTGATGTATTCCAGAATGTTGATGGATTCCGGAATGTTGATGGATTCTAGAATTTTGATGTATTCCTGAACGTGGACGCATTCCGGAATGTTGATGGGTTCCAGAATGCTGACGGATTCCATAACGTTGATTGATTCCAGAATGTTGATGGATTTTAGAATGTTGTTGGGTCCTGGAGTTTTGCCTTCAGCCAAGTATCCCGGAATGTTGATGTATTCCAGAATGTTGAATGATTCCGGAATGTTGATGGATTTGAGAATGTTGATGTATTCCCGAACGTGGACGCATTCCGGAATGTTGAGGGATTCTATAACATTGATTGATTCCGGAATGTTGATGGATACTTGAATGTTGATGTATTCCCGAACGTCGACGCATTCCGGAATGTTGATGGGTTCCGCAATGTTGATGTATTCCGGAATGTTGATGGATTCCGGAATGTTGTTGGATTCTAGAATGTTGAAAGATTACGGAATGTTGACGGATTCCATAACGTTGATTGATTCCAGAATGTTGATGGATTCTAGAATGTTGTTGGGTCCTGGAGTTTTGCCTTCAGCCAAGTATCCCAAAATGTTGATGTATTCCAGAATGTCGATGGATTCCAGAATGGTGATGAATTCTAGAATGTTGATGCATTCCCGAACGTGGACGCACTCCGGAATGTTGATGGATTTTGGAATGTTGACGGATTCTTTAACCTTGATTGATTCTGGAATGTTGATGGGTTCTAGAATGTTGTTGGGTCCTGGAGTTTTGCCTTCAGCCAAGTATCCCGGAATGTTGATGCATTCCAGAATGTTGATGGATTCCAGAATGTTGATGTATTCCGGAATGGTGATCGGTTCCGGAATGTTGACGGATTCTATAACGTTGATTGATTCCGGAATGTTGATGGATTCTAGAATGTTGTTGGGTCCTGCAGTGTTGCCTTCAGCCAAGTATCCCGGAATGTTGATGCATTCCAGAATGTTGATGGATTCCAGAATGTTGATGGATTATAGAATGCTGATGTATTCCCGAACGTGGACGCATTCCGGAATGTTGATGGGTTCCGGAATGTTGATGTATTCCGGAATGTTGATGGGTTCCGGAATGTTGACGGATTCTATAACATTGATTGATTCCGGAATGTTGATGGATTCTAGAATGCTGTTGGGTCCTGCAGTGTTGCCTTCAGCCAAGTATCCCGGAATGTTGATGCATTCCAGAATGTTAATGGATTCCGGAATGTTGATGGATTATAGAATGCTGATGTATTCCCGAACGTGGACGCATTCCGGAATGTTGATGGGTTCCGGAATGTTGATGTATTCCAGAATGTTGATGGATTCCGGAATGTTGATGGATTCTCGAATGTTGATGTATTCCCGAACATGGACGCATTCCAGAATGTTGATGGGTTCTGGAATGTTGATGTATTCCAGAATGTTGATGGATTCCGGAATGTTGATGGATTCTAGAATGTTGATGTATTCCCGAACATGGACGCATTCCGCAATGTTGATGTATTCCAGAATGTCGATGGATTCCGGAATGTTGTTGGATTCTAGAATGTTGATGTATTCCCGAACGTGGACGCATTCCGGAATGTTGATGGGTTCCGCAACGTTGACGGATTCTATAACGTTGATTGATTCCGCAATGTTGATGAATTCTAGAATGTTGATGTATTCCCGAACGTGCACGGATTCCGGAATGTTGATGGATTCCGGAATGTTGTTGGTTTCTAGAATGTTGATGTATTCCCGAACGTGGACGCATTCCAGAATGTTGATGGGTTCCGGAATGTTGACGGATTCCATAACGTTGATTGATTCCATAATGTTGATGGATTCTAGAATGTTGTTGGGTCCTGGAGTTTTGCCTACAGCCAAGTACCCAAAATGTTGATGTATTCCCGAACGTTGACGCATTCCGGAATGTTGATGGGTTCCGAAATGCTGACGGATTCCATAACGTTGATTGATTCCAGAATGTTGATGGATTTTTGAATGTTGTTGGGTCCTGGAGTTCTGCCTTCAACCAAGTATCCCGGAATGTTGATGTATTCCAGAATGTTGAATGATTCCGGAATGTTGATGGATTTGAGAATGTTGATGTATTCCCGAACGTGGACGCATTCCGGAATGTTGAGGGATTCTATAAGATTGATTGGTTCCGGAATGTTGATGGATTCTAGAATGTTGATGTATTCCCGAACGTCGACGCATTCCGGAATGTTGATGGGTTCCGGAATGTTGATGTATTCCGGAATGTTGATGGATTCCGGAATGTTGTTGGATTCTAGAATGTTGATGTTTTCTCGAACGTGGACGCATTCCGGAATGTTGATGGGTTCCGGAATGTTGATGTATTCCAGAATGTTGAAAGATTCCGGAATGTTGATGGATTCTAGAATGTCGATGTATTCCTGAACGTGGACGCATTCCGGAATGTTGATGAGTTCCGGAATGTTGACGGATTCTATAACGTTGATTGATTCCGGAATGTTGATGGATACTAGAATGTTGATGTATTCCCGAACGTGGACGCATTCCGGAATGTTGATGGATTCCGGAATGTTGGTGGATTCCAGAATGTTGATGTTTTCTCGAACGTGGACGCATTCCGGAATGTTGATGGGTTCCGGAATGTTGATGTATTCCAGAATGTTGAAAGATTCCGGAATGTTGATGGATTCTAGAATGTTGATGTATTCCCGAACGTGGACGCATTCCGGAATGTTGATGGGTTCCGGAATGTTGACGGATTCTATAACGTTGATTGATTCCGGAATGTTGATGGATTCTAGAATGTTCATGTATTCCCGAACGTGGACGCATTCCAGAATGTTGATGGGTTCCGGAATGTTGACGGATTCCATAACGTTGATTGATTCCAGAATGTTGATGGATTCTAGAATGTTGTTGGGTCCTGGAGTTTTGCCTACAGCCAAGTATCCCAAAATGTTGATGTATTCCAGAATGTTGATGGATTCCGGAATGTTGATGGATTCTAGAATTTTGATGTATACCCGAACGTGGACGCATTCCGGAATGTTGATGGGTTCCAGAATGCTGACGGATTCCATAACGTTGATTGATTCCAGAATGTTGATGGATTTTAGAATGTTGTTGGGTCTTGGAGTTTTGCCTTCAGCCAAGTATCCCGGAATGTTGATGTATTCCAGAATGTTGAATGATTCCAGAATGTTGATGGATTTGAGAATGTTGATGTATTCCCGAACTTGGATGCATTCCGGAATGTTGAGGGATTCTATAACATTGATTGATTCCGGAATGTTGATGGATTCTAGAATGTTGATGTATTCCCGAACGTCGACGCATTCCGGAATGTTGATGGGTTCCGGAAGGTTGATGTATTCTGGAATGTTGATGGATTCCGGAATGTTGTTGGATTCTAGAATGTTGATGTTTTCTCGAACGTGGACGCATTCCGGAATGTTGATGTGTTCCGGAATGTTGATGTATTCCAGAATGTTGAAAGATTCCGGAATGTTGATGGATTCTAGAATGTTGATGTATTCCCGAACGTGGACGCATTCCGGAATGTTGATGGATTCCGGAATGTTGATGGATTCTAGAATGTTGATGTTTTCTCGAACGTGGACGCATTCCGGAATGTTGATGGGTTCCGGAATGTTGATGTATTCCAGAATGTTGAAAGATTCCGGAATGTTGATGGATTCCAGAATGTTGATGTTTTCTCGAACGTGGACGCATTCCGGAATGTTGATGGGTTCCGGAATGTTGATGTATTCCAGAATGTCGAAAGATTCCAGAATGTTGATGGATTCTAGAATGTTGATGTATTCCCGAACGTGGACACATTCCGGAATGTTCATGGGTTCCGGAATGTTGACGGATTCTATAACGTTGATTGATTCCGGAATGTTGTTGGATTCTAGAATGTTCATGTATTCCCGAACGTGGACGCATTCCGGAATGTTGATGGGTTCCGGAATGTTGACGGATTCCATAACGTTGATTGATTCCAGAATGTTGATGGATTCTAGAATGTTGTTGGGTCCTGGAGTTTTTCCTTCAGCCAAGTATCCCAAAATGTTGATGCATTCCAGAATGTTGATGGATTCCAGAATGTTGATGGATTCTAGAATGTTGATGTATTCCCGAACGTGGACGCATTCCGCAATGTTGATGGGTTCCGGAATGTTGATGTATTCCAGAATGTCGATGGATTCCAGAATGTTGATGAATTCTAGAATGTTGATGTATTCCCGAACGTGGACGCACTCCGGAATGTTGATGGATTTTGGAATGTTGACGGATTCTTTAACCTTGATTGATTCTGGAATGTTGATGGGTTCTAGAATGTTGTTGGGTCCTGGAGTTTTGCCTTCAGCCAAGTATCCCGGAATGTTGATGCATTCCAGAATGTTGATGGATTCCAGAATGTTGATGTATTCCGGAATGGTGATCGGTTCCGGAATGTTGACGGATTCTATAACGTTGATTGATTCCGGAATGTTGATGGATTCTAGAATGTTGTTGGGTCCTGCAGTGTTGCCTTCAGCCAAGTATCCCGGAATGTTGATGCATTCCAGAATGTTGATGGATTCCAGAATGTTGATGGATTATAGAATGCTGATGTATTCCCGAACGTGGACGCATTCCGGAATGTTGATGGGTTCCGGAATGTTGATGTATTCCGGAATGTTGATGGGTTCCGGAATGTTGACGGATTCTATAACATTGATTGATTCCGGAATGTTGATGGATTCTAGAATGCTGTTGGGTCCTGCAGTGTTGCCTTCAGCCAAGTATCCCGGAATGTTGATGCATTCCAGAATGTTAATGGATTCCGGAATGTTGATGGATTATAGAATGCTGATGTATTCCCGAACGTGGACGCATTCCGGAATGTTGATGGGTTCCGGAATGTTGATGTATTCCAGAATGTTGATGGATTCCGGAATGTTGATGGATTCTCGAATGTTGATGTATTCCCGAACATGGACGCATTCCAGAATGTTGATGGGTTCTGGAATGTTGATGTATTCCAGAATGTTGATGGATTCCGGAATGTTGATGGATTCTAGAATGTTGATGTATTCCCGAACATGGACGCATTCCGCAATGTTGATGTATTCCAGAATGTCGATGGATTCCGGAATGTTGTTGGATTCTAGAATGTTGATGTATTCCCGAACGTGGACGCATTCCGGAATGTTGATGGGTTCCGCAACGTTGACGGATTCTATAACGTTGATTGATTCCAGAATGTTGATGGATTCTAGAATGTTGATGTATTCCCGAACGTGCACGGATTCCGGAATGTTGATGGATTCCGGAATGTTGTTGGTTTCTAGAATGTTGATGTATTCCCGAACGTGGACGCATTCCAGAATGTTGATGGGTTCCGGAATGTTGACGGATTCCATAACGTTGATTGATTCCATAATGTTGATGGATTCTAGAATGTTGTTGGGTCCTGGAGTTTTGCCTACAGCCAAGTACCCAAAATGTTGATGTATTCCCGAACGTTGACGCATTCCGGAATGCTGATGGGTTCCGAAATGCTGACGGATTCCATAACGTTGATTGATTCCAGAATGTTGATGGATTTTTGAATGTTGTTGGGTCCTGGAGTTCTGCCTTCAACCAAGTATCCCGGAATGTTGATGTATTCCAGAATGTTGAATGATTCCGGAATGTTGATGGATTTGAGAATGTTGATGTATTCCCGAACGTGGACGCATTCCGGAATGTTGAGGGATTCTATAAGATTGATTGGTTCCGGAATGTTGATGGATTCTAGAATGTTGATGTATTCCCGAACGTCGACGCATTCCGGAATGTTGATGGGTTCCGGAATGTTGATGTATTCCGGAATGTTGATGGATTCCGGAATGTTGTTGGATTCTAGAATGTTGATGTTTTCTCGAACGTGGACGCATTCCGGAATGTTGATGGGTTCCGGAATGTTGATGTATTCCAGAATGTTGAAAGATTCCGGAATGTTGATGGATTCTAGAATGTCGATGTATTCCTGAACGTGGACGCATTCCGGAATGTTGATGAGTTCCGGAATGTTGACGGATTCTATAACGTTGATTGATTCCGGAATGTTGATGGATACTAGAATGTTGATGTATTCCCGAACGTGGACGCATTCCGGAATGTTGATGGATTCCGGAATGTTGGTGGAGTCAAGAATGTTGATGTTTTCTCGAACGTGGACGCATTCCGGAATGTTGATGGGTTCCGGAATGTTGATGTATTCCAGAATGTTGAAAGATTCCGGAATGTTGATGGATTCTAGAATGTTGATGTATTCCCGAACGTGGACGCATTCCGGAATGTTGATGGGTTCCGGAATGTTGACGGATTCTATAACGTTGATTGATTCCGGAATGTTGATGGATTCTAGAATGTTCATGTATTCCCGAACGTGGACGCATTCCAGAATGTTGATGGGTTCCGGAATGTTGACGGATTCCATAACGTTGATTGATTCCAGAATGTTGATGGATTCTAGAATGTTGTTGGGTCCTGGAGTTTTGCCTACAGCCAAGTATCCCAAAATGTTGATGTATTCCAGAATGTTGATGGATTCCGGAATGTTGATGGATTCTAGAATTTTGATGTATACCCGAACGTGGACGCATTCCGGAATGTTGATGGGTTCCAGAATGCTGACGGATTCCATAACGTTGATTGATTCCAGAATGTTGATGGATTTTAGAATGTTGTTGGGTCTTGGAGTTTTGCCTTCAGCCAAGTATCCCGGAATGTTGATGTATTCCAGAATGTTGAATGATTCCAGAATGTTGATGGATTTGAGAATGTTGATGTATTCCCGAACTTGGATGCATTCCGGAATGTTGAGGGATTCTATAACATTGATTGATTCCGGAATGTTGATGGATTCTAGAATGTTGATGTATTCCCGAACGTCGACGCATTCCGGAATGTTGATGGGTTCCGGAAGGTTGATGTATTCTGGAATGTTGATGGATTCCGGAATGTTGTTGGATTCTAGAATGTTGATGTTTTCTCGAACGTGGACGCATTCCGGAATGTTGATGTGTTCCGGAATGTTGATGTATTCCAGAATGTTGAAAGATTCCGGAATGTTGATGGATTCTAGAATGTTGATGTATTCCCGAACGTGGACGCATTCCGGAATGTTGATGGATTCCGGAATGTTGATGGATTCTAGAATGTTGATGTTTTCTCGAACGTGGACGCATTCCGGAATGTTGATGGGTTCCGGAATGTTGATGTATTCCAGAATGTTGAAAGATTCCGGAATGTTGATGGATTCCAGAATGTTGATGTTTTCTCGAACGTGGACGCATTCCGGAATGTTGATGGGTTCCGGAATGTTGATGTATTCCAGAATGTCGAAAGATTCCAGAATGTTGATGGATTCTAGAATGTTGATGTATTCCCGAACGTGGACACATTCCGGAATGTTCATGGGTTCCGGAATGTTGACGGATTCTATAACGTTGATTGATTCCGGAATGTTGTTGGATTCTAGAATGTTCATGTATTCCCGAACGTGGACGCATTCCGGAATGTTGATGGGTTCCGGAATGTTGACGGATTCCATAACGTTGATTGATTCCAGAATGTTGATGGATTCTAGAATGTTGTTGGGTCCTGGAGTTTTTCCTTCAGCCAAGTATCCCAAAATGTTGATGCATTCCAGAATGTTGATGGATTCCAGAATGTTGATGGATTCTAGAATGTTGATGTATTCCCGAACGTGGACGCATTCCGCAATGTTGATGGGTTCCGGAATGTTGATGTATTCCAGAATGTCGATGGATTCCAGAATGTTGATGAATTCTAGAATGTTGATGTATTCCCGAACGTGGACGCACTCCGGAATGTTGATGGATTTTGGAATGTTGACGGATTCTTTAACCTTGATTGATTCTGGAATGTTGATGGGTTCTAGAATGTTGTTGGGTCCTGGAGTTTTGCCTTCAGCCAAGTATCCCGGAATGTTGATGCATTCCAGAATGTTGATGGATTCCAGAATGTTGATGTATTCCGGAATGGTGATCGGTTCCGGAATGTTGACGGATTCTATAACGTTGATTGATTCCGGAATGTTGATGGATTCTAGAATGTTGTTGGGTCCTGCAGTGTTGCCTTCAGCCAAGTATCCCGGAATGTTGATGCATTCCAGAATGTTGATGGATTCCAGAATGTTGATGGATTATAGAATGCTGATGTATTCCCGAACGTGGACGCATTCCGGAATGTTGATGGGTTCCGGAATGTTGATGTATTCCGGAATGTTGATGGGTTCCGGAATGTTGACGGATTCTATAACATTGATTGATTCCGGAATGTTGATGGATTCTAGAATGCTGTTGGGTCCTGCAGTGTTGCCTTCAGCCAAGTATCCCGGAATGTTGATGCATTCCAGAATGTTAATGGATTCCGGAATGTTGATGGATTATAGAATGCTGATGTATTCCCGAACGTGGACGCATTCCGGAATGTTGATGGGTTCCGGAATGTTGATGTATTCCAGAATGTTGATGGATTCCGGAATGTTGATGGATTCTCGAATGTTGATGTATTCCCGAACATGGACGCATTCCAGAATGTTGATGGGTTCTGGAATGTTGATGTATTCCAGAATGTTGATGGATTCCGGAATGTTGATGGATTCTAGAATGTTGATGTATTCCCCGAACATGGACGCATTCCGCAATGTTGATGTATTCCAGAATGTCGATGGATTCCGGAATGTTGTTGGATTCTAGAATGTTGATGTATTCCCGAACGTGGACGCATTCCGGAATGTTGATGGGTTCCGCAACGTTGACGGATTCTATAACGTTGATTGATTCCAGAATGTTGATGGATTCTAGAATGTTGATGTATTCCCGAACGTGCACGGATTCCGGAATGTTGATGGATTCCGGAATGTTGTTGGTTTCTAGAATGTTGATGTATTCCCGAACGTGGACGCATTCCAGAATGTTGATGGGTTCCGGAATGTTGACGGATTCCATAACGTTGATTGATTCCATAATGTTGATGGATTCTAGAATGTTGTTGGGTCCTGGAGTTTTGCCTACAGCCAAGTACCCAAAATGTTGATGTATTCCCGAACGTTGACGCATTCCGGAATGTTGATGGGTTCCGAAATGCTGACGGATTCCATAACGTTGATTGATTCCAGAATGTTGATGGATTTTTGAATGTTGTTGGGTCCTGGAGTTCTGCCTTCAACCAAGTATCCCGGAATGTTGATGTATTCCAGAATGTTGAATGATTCCGGAATGTTGATGGATTTGAGAATGTTGATGTATTCCCGAACGTGGACGCATTCCGGAATGTTGAGGGATTCTATAACATTGATTGGTTCCGGAATGTTGATGGATTCTAGAATGTTGATGTATTCCCGAACGTCGACGCATTCCGGAATGTTGATGGGTTCCGGAATGTTGATGTATTCCGGAATGTTGATGGATTCCGGAATGTTGTTGGATTCTAGAATGTTGATGTTTTCTCGAACGTGGACGCATTCCGGAATGTTGATGGGTTCCGGAATGTTGATGTATTCCAGAATGTTGAAAGATTCCGGAATGTTGATGGATTCTAGAATGTCGATGTATTCCTGAACGTGGACGCATTCCGGAATGTTGATGAGTTCCGGAATGTTGACGGATTCTATAACGTTGATTGATTCCGGAATGTTGATGGATACTAGAATGTTGATGTATTCCCGAACGTGGACGCATTCCGGAATGTTGATGGATTCCGGAATGTTGGTGGATTCAAGAATGTTGATGTTTTCCCGAACGTGGACGCATTCCGGAATGTTGATGGGTTCCGGAATGTTGATGTATTCCAGAATGTTGAAAGATTCCGGAATGTTGATGGATTCTAGAATGTTGATGTATTCCCGAACGTGGACGCATTCCGGAATGTTGATGGGTTCCGGAATGTTGACGGATTCTATAACGTTGATTGATTCCGGAATGTTGATGGATTCTAGAATGTTCATGTATTCCCGAACGTGGACGCATTCCAGAATGTTGATGGGTTCCGGAATGTTGACGGATTCCATAACGTTGATTGATTCCAGAATGTTGATGGATTCTAGAATGTTGTTGGGTCCTGGAGTTTTGCCTACAGCCAAGTATCCCAAAATGTTGATGTATTCCAGAATGTTGATGGATTCCGGAATGTTGATGGATTCTAGAATTTTGATGTATACCCGAACGTGGACGCATTCCGGAATGTTGATGGGTTCCAGAATGCTGACGGATTCCATAACGTTGATTGATTCCAGAATGTTGATGGATTTTAGAATGTTGTTGGGTCTTGGAGTTTTGCCTTCAGCCAAGTATCCCGGAATGTTGATGTATTCCAGAATGTTGAATGATTCCAGAATGTTGATGGATTTGAGAATGTTGATGTATTCCCGAACTTGGATGCATTCCGGAATGTTGAGGGATTCTATAACATTGATTGATTCCGGAATGTTGATGGATTCTAGAATGTTGATGTATTCCCGAACGTCGACGCATTCCGGAATGTTGATGGGTTCCGGAAGGTTGATGTATTCTGGAATGTTGATGGATTCCGGAATGTTGTTGGATTCTAGAATGTTGATGTTTTCTCGAACGTGGACGCATTCCGGAATGTTGATGTGTTCCGGAATGTTGATGTATTCCAGAATGTTGAAAGATTCCGGAATGTTGATGGATTCTAGAATGTTGATGTATTCCCGAACGTGGACGCATTCCGGAATGTTGATGGATTCCGGAATGTTGATGGATTCTAGAATGTTGATGTTTTCTCGAACGTGGACGCATTCCGGAATGTTGATTGGTTCCGGAATGTTGATGTATTCCAGAATGTTGAAAGATTCCGGAATGTTGATGGATTCCAGAATGTTGATGTTTTCTCGAACGTGGACGCATTCCGGAATGTTGATGGGTTCCGGAATGTTGATGTATTCCAGAATGTCGAAAGATTCCAGAATGTTGATGGATTCTAGAATGTTGATGTATTCCCGAACGTGGACACATTCCGGAATGTTCATGGGTTCCGGAATGTTGACGGATTCTATAACGTTGATTGATTCCGGAATGTTGTTGGATTCTAGAATGTTCATGTATTCCCGAACGTGGACGCATTCCGGAATGTTGATGGGTTCCGGAATGTTGACCGATTCCATAACGTTGATTGATTCCAGAATGTTGATGGATTCTAGAATGTTGTTGGGTCCTGGAGTTTTGCCTTCAGCCAAGTATCCCAAAATGTTGATGCATTCCAGAATGTTGATGGATTCCAGAATGTTGATGGATTCTAGAATGTTGATGTATTCCCGAATGTGGACGCATTCCGCAATGTTGATGGGTTCCGGAATGTTGATGTATTCCAGAATGTCGATGGATTCCAGAATGTTGATGAATTCTAGAATGTTGATGTATTCCCGAACGTGGACGCATTCCGGAATGTTGATGGATTTTGGAATGTTGACGGATTCTTTAACCTTGATTGATTCTGGAATGTTGATGGGTTCTAGAATGTTGTTGGGTCCTGGAGTTTTGCCTTCAACCAAGTATCCCGGAATGTTGATGCATTCCAGAATGTTGATGGATTCCAGAATGTTGATGTATTCCGGAATGGTGATCGGTTCCGGAATGTTGACGGATTCTATAACGTTGATTGATTCCGGAATGTTGATGGATTCTAGAATGTTGTTGGGTCCTGCAGTGTTGCCTTCAGCCAAGTATCCCGGAATGTTGATGCATTCCAGAATGTTGATGGATTCCAGAATGTTGATGGATTATAGAATGCTGATGTATTCCCGAACGTGGACGCATTCCGGAATGTTGATGGGTTCCGGAATGTTGATGTATTCCGGAATGTTGATGGGTTCCGGAATGTTGACGGATTCTATAACATTGATTGATTCCGGAATGTTGATGGATTCTAGAATGCTGTTGGGTCCTGCAGTGTTGCCTTCAGCCAAGTATCCCGGAATGTTGATGCATTCCAGAATGTTAATGGATTCCGGAATGTTGATGGATTCTAGAATGCTGATGTATTCCCGAACGTGGACGCATTCCGGAATGTTGATGGGTTCCGGAATGTTGATGTATTCCAGAATGTTGATGGATTACGGAATGTTGATGGATTCTCGAATGTTGATGTATTCCCGAACATGGACGCATTCCAGAATGTTGATGGGTTCTGGAATGTTGATGTATTCCAGAATGTTGATGGATTCCGGAATGTTGATGGATTCTAGAATGTTGATGTATTCCCGAACATGGACGCATTCCGCAATGTTGATGGGTTCCGGAATGTTGATGTATTCCAGAATGTCGATGGATTCCGGAATGTTGTTGGATTCTAGAATGTTGATGTATTCCCGAACGTGGACGCATTCCGGAATGTTGATGGGTTCCGCAAAGTTGACGGATTCTATAACGTTGATTGATTCCGGAATGTTGATGGATTCTAGAATGTTGATGTATTCCCGAACGTGGACGCATTCCGGAATGTTGATGGATTCCGGAATGTTGTTGGATTCTAGAATGTTGATGTATTCCCGAACGTGGACGCACTCCGGAATGTTGATGGATTTTGGAATGTTGACGGATTCTTTAACCTTGATTGATTCTGGAATGTTGATGGGTTCTAGAATGTTGTTGGGTCCTGGAGTTTTGCCTTCAGCCAAGTATCCCAAAATGTTGATGTATTCCAGAATGTCGATGGATTCCAGAATGTTGATGAATTCTAGAATGTTGATGCATTCCCGAACGTGGACGCACTCCGGAATGTTGATGGATTTTGGAATGTTGACGGATTCTTTAACCTTGATTGATTCTGGAATGTTGATGGGTTCTAGAATGTTGTTGGGTCCTGGAGTTTTGCCTTCAGCCAAGTATCCCGGAATGTTGATGCATTCCAGAATGTTGATGGATTCCAGAATGTTGATGTATTCCGGAATGGTGATCGGTTCCGGAATGTTGACGGATTCTATAACGTTGATTGATTCCGGAATGTTGATGGATTCTAGAATGTTGTTGGGTCCTGCAGTGTTGCCTTCAGCCAAGTATCCCGGAATGTTGATGCATTCCAGAATGTTGATGGATTCCAGAATGTTGATGGATTATAGAATGCTGATGTATTCCCGAACGTGGACGCATTCCGGAATGTTGATG
The DNA here is from genome assembly GCA_003047355.2 of Amphiprion percula. Classification (NCBI taxonomy): domain Eukaryota; kingdom Metazoa; phylum Chordata; class Actinopteri; family Pomacentridae; genus Amphiprion; species Amphiprion percula. The sequence continues at coordinate 14,355,236 of CM009726.1, read as the reverse complement.
GGTTCCGGAATGTTGATGTATTCCGGAATGTTGATGGGTTCCGGAATGTTGACGGATTCTATAACATTGATTGATTCCGGAATGTTGATGGATTCTAGAATGCTGTTGGGTCCTGCAGTGTTGCCTTCAGCCAAGTATCCCGGAATGTTGATGCATTCCAGAATGTTAATGGATTCCGGAATGTTGATGGATTATAGAATGCTGATGTATTCCCGAACGTGGACGCATTCCGGAATGTTGATGGGTTCCGGAATGTTGATGTATTCCAGAATGTTGATGGATTCCGGAATGTTGATGGATTCTCGAATGTTGATGTATTCCCGAACATGGACGCATTCCAGAATGTTGATGGGTTCTGGAATGTTGATGTATTCCAGAATGTTGATGGATTCCGGAATGTTGATGGATTCTAGAATGTTGATGTATTCCCGAACATGGACGCATTCCGCAATGTTGATGTATTCCAGAATGTCGATGGATTCCGGAATGTTGTTGGATTCTAGAATGTTGATGTATTCCCGAACGTGGACGCATTCCGGAATGTTGATGGGTTCCGCAACGTTGACGGATTCTATAACGTTGATTGATTCCAGAATGTTGATGGATTCTAGAATGTTGATGTATTCCCGAACGTGCACGGATTCCGGAATGTTGATGGATTCCGGAATGTTGTTGGTTTCTAGAATGTTGATGTATTCCCGAACGTGGACGCATTCCAGAATGTTGATGGGTTCCGGAATGTTGACGGATTCCATAACGTTGATTGATTCCATAATGTTGATGGATTCTAGAATGTTGTTGGGTCCTGGAGTTTTGCCTACAGCCAAGTACCCAAAATGTTGATGTATTCCCGAACGTTGACGCATTCCGGAATGCTGATGGGTTCCGAAATGCTGACGGATTCCATAACGTTGATTGATTCCAGAATGTTGATGGATTTTTGAATGTTGTTGGGTCCTGGAGTTCTGCCTTCAACCAAGTATCCCGGAATGTTGATGTATTCCAGAATGTTGAATGATTCCGGAATGTTGATGGATTTGAGAATGTTGATGTATTCCCGAACGTGGACGCATTCCGGAATGTTGAGGGATTCTATAAGATTGATTGGTTCCGGAATGTTGATGGATTCTAGAATGTTGATGTATTCCCGAACGTCGACGCATTCCGGAATGTTGATGGGTTCCGGAATGTTGATGTATTCCGGAATGTTGATGGATTCCGGAATGTTGTTGGATTCTAGAATGTTGATGTTTTCTCGAACGTGGACACATTCCGGAATGTTGATGGGTTCCGGAATGTTGATGTATTCCAGAATGTTGAAAGATTCCGGAATGTTGATGGATTCTAGAATGTCGATGTATTCCTGAACGTGGACGCATTCCGGAATGTTGATGAGTTCCGGAATGTTGACGGATTCTATAACGTTGATTGATTCCGGAATGTTGATGGATACTAGAATGTTGATGTATTCCCGAACGTGGACGCATTCCGGAATGTTGATGGATTCCGGAATGTTGGTGGAGTCAAGAATGTTGATGTTTTCTCGAACGTGGACGCATTCCGGAATGTTGATGGGTTCCGGAATGTTGATGTATTCCAGAATGTTGAAAGATTCCGGAATGTTGATGGATTCTAGAATGTTGATGTATTCCCGAACGTGGACGCATTCCGGAATGTTGATGGGTTCCGGAATGTTGACGGATTCTATAACGTTGATTGATTCCGGAATGTTGATGGATTCTAGAATGTTCATGTATTCCCGAACGTGGACGCATTCCAGAATGTTGATGGGTTCCGGAATGTTGACGGATTCCATAACGTTGATTGATTCCAGAATGTTGATGGATTCTAGAATGTTGTTGGGTCCTGGAGTTTTGCCTACAGCCAAGTATCCCAAAATGTTGATGTATTCCAGAATGTTGATGGATTCCGGAATGTTGATGGATTCTAGAATTTTTATGTATACCCGAACGTGGACGCATTCCGGAATGTTGATGGGTTCCAGAATGCTGACGGATTCCATAACGTTGATTGATTCCAGAATGTTGATGGATTTTAGAATGTTGTTGGGTCTTGGAGTTTTGCCTTCAGCCAAGTATCCCGGAATGTTGATGTATTCCAGAATGTTGAATGATTCCAGAATGTTGATGGATTTGAGAATGTTGATGTATTCCCGAACTTGGATGCATTCCGGAATGTTGAGGGATTCTATAACATTGATTGATTCCGGAATGTTGATGGATTCTAGAATGTTGATGTATTCCCGAACGTCGACGCATTCCGGAATGTTGATGGGTTCCGGAAGGTTGATGTATTCTGGAATGTTGATGGATTCCGGATTGTTGTTGGATTCTAGAATGTTGATGTTTTCTCGAACGTGGACGCATTCCGGAATGTTGATGTGTTCCGGAATGTTGATGTATTCCAGAATGTTGAAAGATTCCGGAATGTTGATGGATTCTAGAATGTTGATGTATTCCCGAACGTGGACGCATTCCGGAATGTTGATGGATTCCGGAATGTTGATGGATTCTAGAATGTTGATGTTTTCTCGAACGTGGACGCATTCCGGAATGTTGATGGGTTCCGGAATGTTGATGTATTCCAGAATGTTGAAAGATTCCGGAATGTTGATGGATTCCAGAATGTTGATGTTTTCTCGAACGTGGACGCATTCCGGAATGTTGATGGGTTCCGGAATGTTGATGTATTCCAGAATGTCGAAAGATTCCAGAATGTTGATGGATTCTAGAATGTTGATGTATTCCCGAACGTGGACACATTCCGGAATGTTCATGGGTTCCGGAATGTTGACGGATTCTATAACGTTGATTGATTCCGGAATGTTGTTGGATTCTAGAATGTTCATGTATTCCCGAACGTGGACGCATTCCGGAATGTTGATGGGTTCCGGAATGTTGACGGATTCCATAACGTTGATTGATTCCAGAATGTTGATGGATTCTAGAATGTTGTTGGGTCCTGGAGTTTTGCCTTCAGCCAAGTATCCCAAAATGTTGATGCATTCCAGAATGTTGATGGATTCCAGAATGTTGATGGATTCTAGAATGTTGATGTATTCCCGAACGTGGACGCATTCCGCAATGTTGATGGGTTCCGGAATGTTGATGTATTCCAGAATGTCGATGGATTCCAGAATGTTGATGAATTCTAGAATGTTGATGTATTCCCGAACGTGGACGCATTCCGGAATGTTGATGGATTTTGGAATGTTGACGGATTCTTTAACCTTGATTGATTCTGGAATGTTGATGGGTTCTAGAATGTTGTTGGGTCCTGGAGTTTTGCCTTCAGCCAAGTATCCCGGAATGTTGATGCATTCCAGAATGTTGATGGATTCCAGAATGTTGATGTATTCCGGAATGGTGATCGGTTCCGGAATGTTGACGGATTCTATAACGTTGATTGATTCCGGAATGTTGATGGATTCTAGAATGTTGTTGGGTCCTGCAGTGTTGCCTTCAGCCAAGTATCCCGGAATGTTGATGCATTCCAGAATGTTGATGGATTCCAGAATGTTGATGGATTATAGAATGCTGATGTATTCCCGAACGTGGACGCATTCCGGAATGTTGATGGGTTCCGGAATGTTGATGTATTCCGGAATGTTGATGGGTTCCGGAATGTTGACGGATTCTATAACATTGATTGATTCCGGAATGTTGATGGATTCTAGAATGCTGTTGGGTCCTGCAGTGTTGCCTTCAGCCAAGTATCCCGGAATGTTGATGCATTCCAGAATGTTGATGGATTCCAGAATGTTGATGGATTATAGAATGCTGATGTATTCCCGAACGTGGACGCATTCCGGAATGTTGATGGGTTCCGGAATGTTGATGTATTCCGGAATGTTGATGGGTTCCGGAATGTTGACGGATTCTATAACATTGATTGATTCCGGAATGTTGATGGATTCTAGAATGCTGTTGGGTCCTGCAGTGTTGCCTTCAGCCAAGTATCCCGGAATGTTGATGCATTCCAGAATGTTAATGGATTCCGGAATGTTGATGGATTATAGAATGCTGATGTATTCCCGAACGTGGACGCATTCCGGAATGTTGATGGGTTCCGGAATGTTGATGTATTCCAGAATGTTGATGGATTCCGGAATGTTGATGGATTCTCGAATGTTGATGTATTCCCGAACATGGACGCATTCCAGAATGTTGATGGGTTCTGGAATGTTGATGTATTCCAGAATGTTGATGGATTCCGGAATGTTGATGGATTCTAGAATGTTGATGTATTCCCGAACATGGACGCATTCCGCAATGTTGATGTATTCCAGAATGTCGATGGATTCCGGAATGTTGTTGGATTCTAGAATGTTGATGTATTCCCGAACGTGGACGCATTCCGGAATGTTGATGGGTTCCGCAACGTTGACGGATTCTATAACGTTGATTGATTCCAGAATGTTGATGGATTCTAGAATGTTGATGTATTCCCGAACGTGCACGGATTCCGGAATGTTGATGGATTCCGGAATGTTGTTGGTTTCTAGAATGTTGATGTATTCCCGAACGTGGACGCATTCCAGAATGTTGATGGGTTCCGGAATGTTGACGGATTCCATAACGTTGATTGATTCCATAATGTTGATGGATTCTAGAATGTTGTTGGGTCCTGGAGTTTTGCCTACAGCCAAGTACCCAAAATGTTGATGTATTCCCGAACGTTGACGCATTCCGGAATGTTGATGGGTTCCGAAATGCTGACGGATTCCATAACGTTGATTGATTCCAGAATGTTGATGGATTTTTGAATGTTGTTGGGTCCTGGAGTTCTGCCTTCAACCAAGTATCCCGGAATGTTGATGTATTCCAGAATGTTGAATGATTCCGGAATGTTGATGGATTTGAGAATGTTGATGTATTCCCAAACGTGGACGCATTCCGGAATGTTGAGGGATTCTATAACATTGATTGGTTCCGGAATGTTGATGGATTCTAGAATGTTGATGTATTCCCGAACGTCGACGCATTCCGGAATGTTGATGGGTTCCGGAATGTTGATGTATTCCGGAATGTTGATGGATTCCAGAATGTTGTTGGATTCTAGAATGTTGATGTTTTCTCGAACGTGGACGCATTCCGGAATGTTGATGGGTTCCGGAATGTTGATGTATTCCAGAATGTTGAAAGATTCCGGAATGTTGATGGATTCTAGAATGTCGATGTATTCCTGAACGTGGACGCATTCCGGAATGTTGATGAGTTCCGGAATGTTGACGGATTCTATAACGTTGATTGATTCCGGAATGTTGATGGATACTAGAATGTTGATGTATTCCCGAACGTGGACGCATTCCGGAATGTTGATGTATTCCGGAATGTTGGTGGATTCAAGAATGTTGATGTTTTCCCGAACGTGGACGCATTCCGGAATGTTGATGGGTTCCGGAATGTTGATGTATTCCAGAATGTTGAAAGATTCCGGAATGTTGATGGATTCTAGAATGTTGATGTATTCCCGAACGTGGACGCATTCCGGAATGTTGATGGGTTCCGGAATGTTGACGGATTCTATAACGTTGATTGATTCCGGAATGTTGATGGATTCTAGAATGTTCATGTATTCCCGAACGTGGACGCATTCCAGAATGTTGATGGGTTCCGGAATGTTGACGGATTCCATAACGTTGATTGATTCCAGAATGTTGATGGATTCTAGAATGTTGTTGGGTCCTGGAGTTTTGCCTACAGCCAAGTATCCCAAAATGTTGATGTATTCCAGAATGTTGATGGATTCCGGAATGTTGATGGATTCTAGAATTTTGATGTATACCCGAACGTGGACGCATTCCGGAATGTTGATGGGTTCCAGAATGCTGACGGATTCCATAACGTTGATTGATTCCAGAATGTTGATGGATTTTAGAATGTTGTTGGGTCTTGGAGTTTTGCCTTCAGCCAAGTATCCCGGAATGTTGATGTATTCCAGAATGTTGAATGATTCCAGAATGTTGATGGATTTGAGAATGTTGATGTATTCCCGAACTTGGATGCATTCCGGAATGTTGAGGGATTCTATAACATTGATTGATTCCGGAATGTTGATGGATTCTAGAATGTTGATGTATTCCCGAACGTCGACGCATTCCGGAATGTTGATGGGTTCCGGAAGGTTGATGTATTCTGGAATGTTGATGGATTCCGGAATGTTGTTGGATTCTAGAATGTTGATGTTTTCTCGAACGTGGACGCATTCCGGAATGTTGATGTGTTCCGGAATGTTGATGTATTCCAGAATGTTGAAAGATTCCGGAATGTTGATGGATTCTAGAATGTTGATGTATTCCCGAACGTGGACGCATTCCGGAATGTTGATGGATTCCGGAATGTTGATGGATTCTAGAATGTTGATGTTTTCTCGAACGTGGACGCATTCCGGAATGTTGATTGGTTCCGGAATGTTGATGTATTCCAGAATGTTGAAAGATTCCGGAATGTTGATGGATTCCAGAATGTTGATGTTTTCTCGAACGTGGACGCATTCCGGAATGTTGATGGGTTCCGGAATGTTGATGTATTCCAGAATGTCGAAAGATTCCAGAATGTTGATGGATTCTAGAATGTTGATGTATTCCCGAACGTGGACACATTCCGGAATGTTCATGGGTTCCGGAATGTTGACGGATTCTATAACGTTGATTGATTCCGGAATGTTGTTGGATTCTAGAATGTTCATGTATTCCCGAACGTGGACGCATTCCGGAATGTTGATGGGTTCCGGAATGTTGACCGATTCCATAACGTTGATTGATTCCAGAATGTTGATGGATTCTAGAATGTTGTTGGGTCCTGGAGTTTTGCCTTCAGCCAAGTATCCCAAAATGTTGATGCATTCCAGAATGTTGATGGATTCCAGAATGTTGATGGATTCTAGAATGTTGATGTATTCCCGAATGTGGACGCATTCCGCAATGTTGATGGGTTCCGGAATGTTGATGTATTCCAGAATGTCGATGGATTCCAGAATGTTGATGAATTCTAGAATGTTGATGTATTCCCGAACCTCGACGCATTCCGGAATGTTGATGGGTTCCGGAATGTTGATGTATTCCGGAATGTTGATGGATTCCGGAATGTTGTTGGATTCTAGAATGTTGATGTTTTCTCGAACGTGGACGCATTCCGGAATGTTGATGTATTCCAGAATGTTGAAAGATTCCGGAATGTTGATGGATTCTAGAATATCGATGTATTCCTGAACGTGGACGCATTCCAGAATGTTGATGAGTTCCGGAATGTTGACGGATTCTATAACGTTGATTGATTCCGGAATGTTGATGGATACTAGAATGTTGATGTATTCCCGAACGTGGACGCATTCCGGAATGTTGATGGATTCCGGAATGTTGATGGAATCTAGAATGTTGATGTTTTCTCGAACGTGGACGCATTCCGGAATGTTGATGGGTTCCGGAATGTTGATGTATTCCAGAATGTTGAAAGATTCCGGAATGTTGATGGATTCTAGAATGTTGATGTATTCCCGAACGTGGACGCATTCCGGAATGTTCATGGGTTCCGGAATGTTGACGGATTCTATAACGTTGATTGATTCCGGAATGTTGATGGATTCTAGAATGTTCATGTATTGCCGAACGTGGACGCATTCCAGAATGTTGATGGGTTCCGGAATGTTGACGGATTCCATAACGTTGATTGATTCCAGAATGTTGATGGATTCTAGAATGTTGTTGGGTCCTGGAGTTTTGCCTACAGCCAAGTATCCCAAAATGTTGATGTATTCCAGAATGTTGATGGATTCCGGAATGTTGAAGGATTCTAGAATTTTGATGTTTACCCGAACGTGGACGCATTCCGGAATGTTGATGGGTTCCAGAATGCTGACGGATTCCATAATGTTGATTGATTCCAGAATGTTGATGGATTTTAGAATGTTGTTGGGTCTTGGAGTTTTGCCTTCAGCCAAGTATCCCGGAATGTTGATGTATTCCAGAATGTTGAATGATTCCAGAATTTTGATGGATTTGAGAATGTTGATGTATTCCCGAACTTGGATGCATTCCGGAATGTTGAGGGATTCTATAACATTGATTGATTCCGGAATGTTGATGGATTCTAGAATGTTGATGTATTCCCGAACGTCGACGCATTCCGGAATGTTGATGGGTTCCGGAAGGTTGATGTATTCTGGAATGTTGATGGATTCCGGAATGTTGTTGGATTCTAGAATGTTGATGTTTTCTCGAACGTGGACGCATTCCGGAATGTTGATGTGTTCCGGAATGTTGATGTATTCCAGAATGTTGAAAGATTCCGGAATGTTGATGGATTCTAGAATGTTGATGTATTCCCGAACGTGGAAGCATTCCGGAATGTTGATGGATTCCGGAATGTTGATGGATTCAAGAAGGTTGATGTTTTCTCGAACGTGGACGCATTCCGGAATGTTGATGGGTTCCGGAATGTTGATGTATTCCAGAATGTTGAAAGATTCCGGAATGTTGATGGATTCCAGAATGTTGATGTTTTCTCGAACGTGGACGCATTCCGGAATGTTGATGGGTTCCGGAATGTTGATGTATTCCAGAATGTCGAAAGATTCCGGAATGTTGATGGATTCTAGAATGTTGATGTATTCCCGAACGTGGACACATTCCGGAATGTTCATGGGTTCCGGAATGTTGACGGATTCTATAACGTTGATTGATTCCGGAATGTTGTTGGATTCTAGAATGTTCATGTATTCCCGAACGTGGACGCATTCCGGAATGTTGATGGGTTCCGGAATGTTGACGGATTCCATAACGTTGATTGATTCCAGAATGTTGATGGATTCTAGAATGTTGTTGGGTCCTGGAGTTTTTCCTTCAGCCAAGTATCCCAAAATGTTGATGCATTCCAGAATGTTGATGGATTCCAGAATGTTGATGGATTCTAGAATGTTGATGTATTCCCGAACGTGGACGCATTCCGCAATGTTGATGGGTTCCGGAATGTTGATGTATTCCAGAATGTCGATGGATTCCAGAATGTTGATGAATTCTAGAATGTTGATGTATTCCCGAACGTGGACGCATTCCGGAATGTTGATGGATTTTGGAATGTTGACGGATTCTTTAACCTTGATTGATTCTGGAATGTTGATGGGTTCTAGAATGTTGTTGGGTCCTGGAGTTTTGCCTTCAACCAAGTATCCCGGAATGTTGATGCATTCCAGAATGTTGATGGATTCCAGAATGTTGATGTATTCCAGAATGGTGATCGGTTCCGGAATGTTGACGGATTCTATAACGTTGATTGATTCCGGAATGTTGATGGATTCTAGAATGTTGTTGGGTCCTGCAGTGTTGCCTTCAGCCAAGTATCCCGGAATGTTGATGCATTCCAGAATGTTGATGGATTCCAGAATGTTGATGGATTATAGAATGCTGATGTATTCCCGAACGTGGACGCATTCCGGAATGTTGATGGGTTCCGGAATGTTGATGTATTCCGGAATGTTGATGGGTTCCGGAATGTTGACGGATTCTATAACATTGATTGATTCCGGAATGTTGATGGATTCTAGAATGCTGTTGGGTCCTGCAGTGTTGCCTTCAGCCAAGTATCCCGGAATGTTGATGCATTCCAGAATGTTAATGGATTCCGGAATGTTGATGGATTCTAGAATGCTGATGTATTCCCGAACGTGGACGCATTCCGGAATGTTGATGGGTTCCGGAATGTTGATGTATTCCAGAATGTTGATGGATTACGGAATGTTGATGGATTCTCGAATGTTGATGTATTCCCGAACATGGACGCATTCCAGAATGTTGATGGGTTCTGGAATGTTGATGTATTCCAGAATGTTGATGGATTCCGGAATGTTGATGGATTCTAGAATGTTGATGTATTCCCGAACATGGACGCATTCCGCAATGTTGATGGGTTCCGGAATGTTGATGTATTCCAGAATGTCGATGGATTCCGGAATGTTGTTGGATTCTAGAATGTTGATGTATTCCCGAACGTGGACGCATTCCGGAATGTTGATGGGTTCCGCAAAGTTGACGGATTCTATAACGTTGATTGATTCCGGAATGTTGATGGATTCTAGAATGTTGATGTATTCCCGAACGTGGACGCATTCCGGAATGTTGATGGATTCCGGAATGTTGTTAGATTCTAGAATGTTGATGTATTCCCGAACGTGGACGCACTCCGGAATGTTGATGGATTTTGGAATGTTGACGGATTCTTTAACCTTGATTGATTCTGGAATGTTGATGGGTTCTAGAATGTTGTTGGGTCCTGGAGTTTTGCCTTCAGCCAAGTATCCCAAAATGTTGATGTATTCCAGAATGTCGATGGATTCCAGAATGTTGATGAATTCTAGAATGTTGATGCATTCCCGAACGTGGACGCACTCCGGAATGTTGATGGATTTTGGAATGTTGACGGATTCTTTAACATTGATTGATTCTGGAATGTTGATGGGTTCTAGAATGTTGTTGGGTCCTGGAGTTTTGCCTTCAGCCAAGTATCCCGGAATGTTGATGCATTCCAGAATGTTGATGGATTCCAGAATGTTGATGTATTCCGGAATGGTGATCGGTTCCGGAATGTTGACGGATTCTATAACGTTGATTGATTCCGGAATGTTGATGGATTCTAGAATGTTGTTGGGTCCTGCAGTGTTGCCTTCAGCCAAGTATCCCGGAATGTTGATGCATTCCAGAATGTTGATGGATTCCAGAATGTTGATGGATTATAGAATGCTGATGTATTCCCGAACGTGGACGCATTCCGGAATGTTGATGGGTTCCGGAATGTTGATGTATTCCGGAATGTTGATGGGTTCCGGAATGTTGACGGATTCTATAACATTGATTGATTCCGGAATGTTGATGGATTCTAGAATACTGTTGGGTCCTGCAGTGTTGCCTTCAGCCAAGTATCCCGGAATGTTGATGCATTCCAGAATGTTAATGGATTCCGGAATGTTGATGGATTATAGAATGCTGATGTATTCCCGAACGTGGACGCATTCCGGAATGTTGATGGGTTCCGGAATGTTGATGGATTCTAGAATGTTGATGTATTCCCGAACATGGACGCATTCCGCAATGTTGATGTATTCCAGAATGTCGATGGATTCCGGAATGTTGTTGGATTCTAGAATGTTGATGTATTCCCGAACGTGGACGCATTCCGGAATGTTGATGGGTTCCGCAACGTTGACGGATTCTATAACGTTGATTGATTCCGGAATGTTGATGGATTCTAGAATGTTGATGTATTCCCGAACGTGCACGGATTCCGGAATGTTGATGGATTCCGGAATGTTGTTGGTTTCTAGAATGTTGATGTATTCCCGAACGTGGACGCATTCCAGAATGTTGATGGGTTCCGGAATGTTGACGGATTCCATAACGTTGATTGATTCCATAATGTTGATGGATTCTAGAATGTTGTTGGGTCCTGGAGTTTTGCCTACAGCCAAGTACCCAAAATGTTGATGTATTCCCGAACGTTGACGCATTCCGGAATGTTGATGGGTTCCGAAATGCTGACGGATTCCATAACGTTGATTGATTCCAGAATGTTGATGGATTTTTGAATGTTGTTGGGTCCTGGAGCTCTGCCTTCAACCAAGTATCCCGGAATGTTGATGTATTCCAGAATGTTGAATGATTCCGGAATGTTGATGGATTTGAGAATGTTGATGTATTCCCGAACGTGGACGCATTCCGGAATGTTGAGGGATTCTATAAGATTGATTGGTTCCGGAATGTTGATGGATTCTAGAATGTTGATGTATTCCCGAACGTCGACGCATTCCGGAATGTTGATGGGTTCCGGAATGTTGATGTATTCCGGAATGTTGATGGATTCCGGAATGTTGTTGGATTCTAGAATGTTGATGTTTTCTCGAACGTGGACGCATTCCGGAATGTTGATGGGTTCCGGAATGTTGATGTATTCCAGAATGTTGAAAGATTCCGGAATGTTGATGGATTCTAGAATGTCGATGTATTCCTGAACGTGGACGCATTCCAGAATGTTGATGAGTTCCGGAATGTTGACGGATTCTATAACGTTGATTGATTCCGGAATGTTGATGGATACTAGAATGTTGATGTATTCCCGAACGTGGACGCATTCCGGAATGTTGATGGATTCCGGAATGTTGGTGGATTCCAGAATGTTGATGTTTTCTCGAACGTGGACGCATTCCGGAATGTTGATGGGTTCCGGAATGTTGATGTATTCCAGAATGTTGAAAGATTCCGGAATGTTGATGGATTCTAGAATGTTGATGTATTCCCGAACGTGGACGCATTCCGGAATGTTGATGGGTTCCGGAATGTTGACGGATTCTATAACGTTGATTGATTCCGGAATGTTGATGGATTCTAGAATGTTCATGTATTCCCGAACGTGGACGCATTCCAGAATGTTGATGGGTTCCGGAATGTTGACGGATTCCATAACGTTGATTGATTCCAGAATGTTGATGGATTCTAGAATGTTGTTGGGTCCTGGAGTTTTGCCTACAGCCAAGTATCCCAAAATGTTGATGTATTCCAGAATGTTGATGGATTCCGGAATGTTGATGGATTCTAGAATTTTTATGTATACCCGAACGTGGACGCATTCCGGAATGTTGATGGGTTCCAGAATGCTGACGGATTCCATAACGTTGATTGATTCCAGAATGTTGATGGATTTTAGAATGTTGTTGGGTCTTGGAGTTTTGCCTTCAGCCAAGTATCCCGGAATGTTGATGTATTCCAGAATGTTGAATGATTCCAGAATGTTGATGGATTTGAGAATGTTGATGTATTCCCGAACTTGGATGCATTCCGGAATGTTGAGGGATTCTATAACATTGATTGATTCCGGAATGTTGATGGATTCTAGAATGTTGATGTATTCCCGAACGTCGACGCATTCCGGAATGTTGATGGGTTCCGGAAGGTTGATGTATTCTGGAATGTTGATGGATTCCGGAATGTTGTTGGATTCTAGAATGTTGATGTTTTCTCGAACGTGGACGCATTCCGGAATGTTGATGTGTTCCGGAATGTTGATGTATTCCAGAATGTTGAAAGATTCCGGAATGTTGATGGATTCTAGAATGTTGATGTATTCCCGAACGTGGACGCATTCCGGAATGTTGATGGATTCCGGAATGTTGATGGATTCTAGAATGTTGATGTTTTCTCGAACGTGGACGCATTCCGGAATGTTGATTGGTTCCGGAATGTTGATGTATTCCAGAATGTTGAAAGATTCCGGAATGTTGATGGATTCCAGAATGTTGATGTTTTCTCGAACGTGGACGCATTCCGGAATGTTGATGGGTTCCGGAATGTTGATGTATTCCAGAATGTCGAAAGATTCCAGAATGTTGATGGATTCTAGAATGTTGATGTATTCCCGAACGTGGACACATTCCGGAATGTTCATGGGTTCCGGAATGTTGACGGATTCTATAACGTTGATTGATTCCGGAATGTTGTTGGATTCTAGAATGTTCATGTATTCCCGAACGTGGACGCATTCCGGAATGTTGATGGGTTCCGGAATGTTGACCGATTCCATAACGTTGATTGATTCCAGAATGTTGATGGATTCTAGAATGTTGTTGGGTCCTGGAGTTTTGCCTTCAGCCAAGTATCCCAAAATGTTGATGCATTCCAGAATGTTGATGGATTCCAGAATGTTGATGGATTCTAGAATGTTGATGTATTCCCGAATGTGGACGCATTCCGCAATGTTGATGGGTTCCGGAATGTTGATGTATTCCAGAATGTCGATGGATTCCAGAATGTTGATGAATTCTAGAATGTTGATGTATTCCCGAACCTCGACGCATTCCGGAATGTTGATGGGTTCCGGAATGTTGATGTATTCCGGAATGTTGATGGATTCCGGAATGTTGTTGGATTCTAGAATGTTGATGTTTTCTCGAACGTGGACGCATTCCGGAATGTTGATGTATTCCAGAATGTTGAAAGATTCCGGAATGTTGATGGATTCTAGAATGTCGATGTATTCCTGAACGTGGACGCATTCCAGAATGTTGATGAGTTCCGGAATGTTGACGGATTCTATAACGTTGATTGATTCCGGAATGTTGATGGATACTAGAATGTTCATGTATTCCCGAACGTGGACGCATTCCAGAATGTTGATGGATTCCGGAATGTTGATGGAATCTAGAATGTTGATGTTTTCTCGAACGTGGACGCATTCCGGAATGTTGATGGGTTCCGGAATGTTGATGTATTCCAGAATGTTGAAAGATTCCGGAATGTTGATGGATTCTAGAATGTTGATGTATTCCCGAACGTGGACGAATTCCGGAATGTTCATGGGTTCCGGAATGTTGACGGATTCTATAACGTTGATTGATTCCGGAATGTTGATGGATTCTAGAATGTTCATGTATTGCCGAACGTGGACGCATTCCAGAATGTTGATGGGTTCCGGAATGTTGACGGATTCCATAACGTTGATTGATTCCAGAATGTTGATGGATTCTAGAATGTTGTTGGGTCCTGGAGTTTTGCCTACAGCCAAGTATCCCAAAATGTTGATGTATTCCAGAATGTTGATGGATTCCGGAATGTTGAAGGATTCTAGAATTTTGATGTTTACCCGAACGTGGACGCATTCCGGAATGTTGATGGGTTCCAGAATGCTGACGGATTCCATAATGTTGATTGATTCCAGAATGTTGATGGATTTTAGAATGTTGTTGGGTCTTGGAGTTTTGCCTTCAGCCAAGTATCCCGGAATGTTGATGTATTCCAGAATGTTGAATGATTCCAGAATTTTGATGGATTTGAGAATGTTGATGTATTCCCGAACTTGGATGCATTCCGGAATGTTGAGGGATTCTATAACATTGATTGATTCCGGAATGTTGATGGATTCTAGAATGTTGATGTATTCCCGAACGTCGACGCATTCCGGAATGTTGATGGGTTCCGGAAGGTTGATGTATTCTGGAATGTTGATGGATTCCGGAATGTTGTTGGATTCTAGAATGTTGATGTTTTCTCGAACGTGGACGCATTCCGGAATGTTGATGTGTTCCGGAATGTTGATGTATTCCAGAATGTTGAAAGATTCCGGAATGTTGATGGATTCTAGAATGTTGATGTATTCCCGAACGTGGAAGCATTCCGGAATGTTGATGGATTCCGGAATGTTGATGGATTCTAGAAGGTTGATGTTTTCTCGAACGTGGACGCATTCCGGAATGTTGATGGGTTCCGGAATGTTGATGTATTCCAGAATGTTGAAAGATTCCGGAATGTTGATGGATTCCAGAATGTTGATGTTTTCTCGAACGTGGACGCATTCCGGAATGTTGATGGGTTCCGGAATGTTGATGTATTCCAGAATGTCGAAAGATTCCGGAATGTTGATGGATTCTAGAATGTTGATGTATTACCGAACGTGGACACATTCCGGAATGTTCATGGGTTCCGGAATGTTGACGGATTCTATAACGTTGATTGATTCCGGAATGTTGTTGGATTCTAGAATGTTCATGTATTCCCGAACGTGGACGCATTCCGGAATGTTGATGGGTTCCGGAATGTTGACGGATTCCATAACGTTGATTGATTCCAGAATGTTGATGGATTCTAGAATGTTGTTGGGTCCTGGAGTTTTGCCTTCAGCCAAGTATCCCAAAATGTTGATGCATTCCAGAATGTTGATGGATTCCAGAATGTTGATGGATTCTAGAATGTTGATGTATTCCCGAACGTGGACGCATTCCGCAATGTTGATGGGTTCCGGAATGTTGATGTATTCCAGAATGTCGATGGATTCCAGAATGTTGATGAATTCTAGAATGTTGATGTATTCCCGAACGTGGACGCATTCCGGAATGTTGATGGATTTTGGAATGTTGACGGATTCTTTAACCTTGATTGATTCTGGAATGTTGATGGGTTCTAGAATGTTGTTGGGTCCTGGAGTTTTGCCTTCAACCAAGTATCCCGGAATGTTGATGCATTCCAGAATGTTGATGGATTCCAGAATGTTGATGTATTCCGGAATGGTGATCGGTTCCGGAATGTTGACGGATTCTATAACGTTGATTGATTCCGGAATGTTGATGGATTCTAGAATGTTGTTGGGTCCTGCAGTGTTGCCTTCAGCCAAGTATCCCGGAATGTTGATGCATTCCAGAATGTTGATGGATTCCAGAATGTTGATGGATTATAGAATGCTGATGTATTCCCGAACGTGGACGCATTCCGGAATGTTGATGGGTTCCGGAATGTTGATGTATTCCGGAATGTTGATGGGTTCCGGAATGTTGACGGATTCTATAACATTGATTGATTCCGGAATGTTGATGGATTCTAGAATGCTGTTGGGTCCTGCAGTGTTGCCTTCAGCCAAGTATCCCGGAATGTTGATGCATTCCAGAATGTTAATGGATTCCGGAATGTTGATGGATTCTAGAATGCTGATGTATTCCCGAACGTGGACGCATTCCGGAATGTTGATGGGTTCCGGAATGTTGATGTATTCCAGAATGTTGATGGATTACGGAATGTTGATGGATTCTCGAATGTTGATGTATTCCCGAACATGGACGCATTCCAGAATGTTGATGGGTTCTGGAATGTTGATGTATTCCAGAATGTTGATGGATTCCGGAATGTTGATGGATTCTAGAATGTTGATGTATTCCCGAACATGGACGCATTCCGCAATGTTGATGGGTTCCGGAATGTTGATGTATTCCAGAATGTCGATGGATTCCGGAATGTTGTTGGATTCTAGAATGTTGATGTATTCCCGAACGTGGACGCATTCCGGAATGTTGATGGGTTCCGCAAAGTTGACGGATTCTATAACGTTGATTGATTCCGGAATGTTGATGGATTCTAGAATGTTGATGTATTCCCGAACGTGGACGCATTCCGGAATGTTGATGGATTCCGGAATGTTGTTGGATTCTAGAATGTTGATGTATTCCCGAACGTGGACGCACTCCGGAATGTTGATGGATTTTGGAATGTTGACGGATTCTTTAACCTTGATTGATTCTGGAATGTTGATGGGTTCTAGAATGTTGTTGGGTCCTGGAGTTTTGCCTTCAGCCAAGTATCCCAAAATGTTGATGTATTCCAGAATGTCGATGGATTCCAGAATGTTGATGAATTCTAGAATGTTGATGCATTCCCGAACGTGGACGCACTCCGGAATGTTGATGGATTTTGGAATGTTGACGGATTCTTTAACCTTGATTGATTCTGGAATGTTGATGGGTTCTAGAATGTTGTTGGGTCCTGGAGTTTTGCCTTCAGCCAAGTATCCCGGAATGTTGATGCATTCCAGAATGTTGATGGATTCCAGAATGTTGATGTATTCCGGAATGGTGATCGGTTCCGGAATGTTGACGGATTCTATAACGTTGATTGATTCCGGAATGTTGATGGATTCTAGAATGTTGTTGGGTCCTGCAGTGTTGCCTTCAGCCAAGTATCCCGGAATGTTGATGCATTCCAGAATGTTGATGGATTCCAGAATGTTGATGGATTATAGAATGCTGATGTATTCCCGAACGTGGACGCATTCCGGAATGTTGATGGGTTCCGGAATGTTGATGTATTCCGGAATGTTGATGGGTTCCGGAATGTTGACGGATTCTATAACATTGATTGATTCCGGAATGTTGATGGATTCTAGAATGCTGTTGGGTCCTGCAGTGTTGCCTTCAGCCAAGTATCCCGGAATGTTGATGCATTCCAGAATGTTAATGGATTTCGGAATGTTGATGGATTATAGAATGCTGATGTATTCCCGAACGTGGACGCATTCCGGAATGTTGATGGGTTCCGGAATGTTGATGGATTCTAGAATGTTGATGTATTCCCGAACATGGACGCATTCCGCAATGTTGAGGGATTCTATAACATTGATTGATTCCGGAATGTTGATGGATTCTAGAATGTTGATGTATTCCCGAACGTCGACGCATTCCGGAATGTTGATGGGTTCCGGAAGGTTGATGTATTCTGGAATGTTGATGGATTCCGGAATGTTGTTGGATTCTAGAATGTTGATG
Source organism: Amphiprion percula (assembly GCA_003047355.2). Classification (NCBI taxonomy): domain Eukaryota; kingdom Metazoa; phylum Chordata; class Actinopteri; family Pomacentridae; genus Amphiprion; species Amphiprion percula. Next base: position 14,337,149 of record CM009726.1, on the reverse strand, counting down.
TTTTCTCGAACGTGGACGCATTCCGGAATGTTGATGTGTTCCGGAATGTTGATGTATTCCAGAATGTTGAAAGATTCCGGAATGTTGATGGATTCTAGAATGTTGATGTATTCCCGAACGTGGACGCATTCCGGAATGTTGATGGATTCCGGAATGTTGATGGATTCTAGAATGTTGATGTTTTCTCGAACGTGGACGCATTCCGGAATGTTGATTGGTTCCGGAATGTTGATGTATTCCAGAATGTTGAAAGATTCCGGAATGTTGATGGATTCCAGAATGTTGATGTTTTCTCGAACGTGGACGCATTCCGGAATGTTGATGGGTTCCGGAATGTTGATGTATTCCAGAATGTCGAAAGATTCCAGAATGTTGATGGATTCTAGAATGTTGATGTATTCCCGAACGTGGACACATTCCGGAATGTTCATGGGTTCCGGAATGTTGACGGATTCTATAACGTTGATTGATTCCGGAATGTTGTTGGATTCTAGAATGTTCATGTATTCCCGAACGTGGACGCATTCCGGAATGTTGATGGGTTCCGGAATGTTGACCGATTCCATAACGTTGATTGATTCCAGAATGTTGATGGATTCTAGAATGTTGTTGGGTCCTGGAGTTTTGCCTTCAGCCAAGTATCCCAAAATGTTGATGCATTCCAGAATGTTGATGGATTCCAGAATGTTGATGGATTCTAGAATGTTGATGTATTCCCGAATGTGGACGCATTCCGCAATGTTGATGGGTTCCGGAATGTTGATGTATTCCAGAATGTCGATGGATTCCAGAATGTTGATGAATTCTAGAATGTTGATGTATTCCCGAACCTCGACGCATTCCGGAATGTTGATGGGTTCCGGAATGTTGATGTATTCCGGAATGTTGATGGATTCCGGAATGTTGTTGGATTCTAGAATGTTGATGTTTTCTCGAACGTGGACGCATTCCGGAATGTTGATGTATTCCAGAATGTTGAAAGATTCCGGAATGTTGATGGATTCTAGAATGTCGATGTATTCCTGAACGTGGACGCATTCCAGAATGTTGATGAGTTCCGGAATGTTGACGGATTCTATAACGTTGATTGATTCCGGAATGTTGATGGATACTAGAATGTTCATGTATTCCCGAACGTGGACGCATTCCGGAATGTTGATGGATTCCGGAATGTTGATGGAATCTAGAATGTTGATGTTTTCTCGAACGTGGACGCATTCCGGAATGTTGATGGGTTCCGGAATGTTGATGTATTCCAGAATGTTGAAAGATTCCGGAATGTTGATGGATTCTAGAATGTTGATGTATTCCCGAACGTGGACGCATTCCGGAATGTTCATGGGTTCCGGAATGTTGACGGATTCTATAACGTTGATTGATTCCGGAATGTTGATGGATTCTAGAATGTTCATGTATTGCCGAACGTGGACGCATTCCAGAATGTTGATGGGTTCCGGAATGTTGACGGATTCCATAACGTTGATTGATTCCAGAATGTTGATGGATTCTAGAATGTTGTTGGGTCCTGGAGTTTTGCCTACAGCCAAGTATCCCAAAATGTTGATGTATTCCAGAATGTTGATGGATTCCGGAATGTTGAAGGATTCTAGAATTTTGATGTTTACCCGAACGTGGACGCATTCCGGAATGTTGATGGGTTCCAGAATGCTGACGGATTCCATAATGTTGATTGATTCCAGAATGTTGATGGATTTTAGAATGTTGTTGGGTCTTGGAGTTTTGCCTTCAGCCAAGTATCCCGCAATGTTGATGTATTCCAGAATGTTGAATGATTCCAGAATTTTGATGGATTTGAGAATGTTGATGTATTCCCGAACTTGGATGCATTCCGGAATGTTGAGGGATTCTATAACATTGATTGATTCCGGAATGTTGATGGATTCTAGAATGTTGATGTATTCCCGAACGTCGACGCATTCCGGAATGTTGATGGGTTCCGGAAGGTTGATGTATTCTGGAATGTTGATGGATTCCGGAATGTTGTTGGATTCTAGAATGTTGATGTTTTCTCGAACGTGGACGCATTCCGGAATGTTGATGTGTTCCGGAATGTTGATGTATTCCAGAATGTTGAAAGATTCCGGAATGTTGATGGATTCTAGAATGTTGATGTATTCCCGAACGTGGAAGCATTCCGGAATGTTGATGGATTCCGGAATGTTGATGGATTCTAGAAGGTTGATGTTTTCTCGAACGTGGACGCATTCCGGAATGTTGATGGGTTCCGGAATGTTGATGTATTCCAGAATGTTGAAAGATTCCGGAATGTTGATGGATTCCAGAATGTTGATGTTTTCTCGAACGTGGACGCATTCCGGAATGTTGATGGGTTCCGGAATGTTGATGTATTCCAGAATGTCGAAAGATTCCGGAATGTTGATGGATTCTAGAATGTTGATGTATTACCGAACGTGGACACATTCCGGAATGTTCATGGGTTCCGGAATGTTGACGGATTCTATAACGTTGATTGATTCCGGAATGTTGTTGGATTCTAGAATGTTCATGTATTCCCGAACGTGGACGCATTCCGGAATGTTGATGGGTTCCGGAATGTTGACGGATTCCATAACGTTGATTGATTCCAGAATGTTGATGGATTCTAGAATGTTGTTGGGTCCTGGAGTTTTGCCTTCAGCCAAGTATCCCAAAATGTTGATGCATTCCAGAATGTTGATGGATTCCAGAATGTTGATGGATTCTAGAATGTTGATGTATTCCCGAACGTGGACGCATTCCGCAATGTTGATGGGTTCCGGAATGTTGATGTATTCCAGAATGTCGATGGATTCCAGAATGTTGATGGATTATAGAATGCTGATGTATTCCCGAACGTGGACGCATTCCGGAATGTTGATGGGTTCCGGAATGTTGATGTATTCCGGAATGTTGATGGGTTCCGGAATGTTGACGGATTCTATAACATTGATTGATTCCGGAATGTTGATGGATTCTAGAATGCTGTTGGGTCCTGCAGTGTTGCCTTCAGCCAAGTATCCCGGAATGTTGATGCATTCCAGAATGTTAATGGATTCCGGAATGTTGATGGATTCTAGAATGCTGATGTATTCCCGAACGTGGACGCATTCCGGAATGTTGATGGGTTCCGGAATGTTGATGTATTCCAGAATGTTGATGGATTACGGAATGTTGATGGATTCTCGAATGTTGATGTATTCCCGAACATGGACGCATTCCAGAATGTTGATGGGTTCTGGAATGTTGAAGTATTCCAGAATGTTGATGGATTCCGGAATGTTGATGGATTCTAGAATGTTGATGTATTCCCGAACATGGACGCATTCCGCAATGTTGATGGGTTCCGGAATGTTGATGTATTCCAGAATGTCGATGGATTCCGGAATGTTGTTGGATTCTAGAATGTTGATGTATTCCCGAACGTGGACGCATTCCGGAATGTTGATGGGTTCCGCAAAGTTGACGGATTCTATAACGTTGATTGATTCCGGAATGTTGATGGATTCTAGAATGTTGATGTATTCCCGAACGTGGACGCATTCCGGAATGTTGATGGATTCCGGAATGTTGTTGGATTCTAGAATGTTGATGTATTCCCGAACGTGGACGCACTCCGGAATGTTGATGGATTTTGGAATGTTGACGGATTCTTTAACCTTGATTGATTCTGGAATGTTGATGGGTTCTAGAATGTTGTTGGGTCCTGGAGTTTTGCCTTCAGCCAAGTATCCCAAAATGTTGATGTATTCCAGAATGTCGATGGATTCCAGAATGTTGATGAATTCTAGAATGTTGATGCATTCCCGAACGTGGACGCACTCCGGAATGTTGATGGATTTTGGAATGTTGACGGATTCTTTAACCTTGATTGATTCTGGAATGTTGATGGGTTCTAGAATGTTGTTGGGTCCTGGAGTTTTGCCTTCAGCCAAGTATCCCGGAATGTTGATGCATTCCAGAATGTTGATGGATTCCAGAATGTTGATGTATTCCGGAATGGTGATCGGTTCCGGAATGTTGACGGATTCTATAACGTTGATTGATTCCGGAATGTTGATGGATTCTAGAATGTTGTTGGGTCCTGCAGTGTTGCCTTCAGCCAAGTATCCCGGAATGTTGATGCATTCCAGAATGTTGATGGATTCCAGAATGTTGATGGATTATAGAATGCTGATGTATTCCCGAACGTGGACGCATTCCGGAATGTTGATGGGTTCCGGAATGTTGATGTATTCCGGAATGTTGATGGGTTCCGGAATGTTGACGGATTCTATAACATTGATTGATTCCGGAATGTTGATGGATTCTAGAATGCTGTTGGGTCCTGCAGTGTTGCCTTCAGCCAAGTATCCCGGAATGTTGATGCATTCCAGAATGTTAATGGATTCCGGAATGTTGATGGATTATAGAATGCTGATGTATTCCCGAACGTGGACGCATTCCGGAATGTTGATGGGTTCCGGAATGTTGATGGATTCTAGAATGTTGATGTATTCCCGAACATGGACGCATTCCGCAATGTTGATGTATTCCAGAATGTCGATGGATTCCGGAATGTTGTTGGATTCTAGAATGTTGATGTATTCCCGAACGTGGACGCATTCCGGAATGTTGATGGGTTCCGCAACGTTGACGGATTCTATAACGTTGATTGATTCCGGAATGTTGATGGATTCTAGAATGTTGATGTATTCCCGAATGTGCACGGATTCCGGAATGTTGATGGATTCCGGAATGTTGTTGGTTTCTAGAATGTTGATGTATTCCCGAACGTGGACGCATTCCAGAATGTTGATGGGTTCCGGAATGTTGACGGATTCCATAACGTTGATTGATTCCATAATGTTGATGGATTCTAGAATGTTGTTGGGTCCTGGAGTTTTGCCTACAGCCAAGTACCCAAAATGTTGATGTATTCCCGAACGTTGACGCATTCCGGAATGTTGATGGGTTCCGAAATGCTGACGGATTCCATAACGTTGATTGATTCCAGAATGTTGATGGATTTTGAATGTTGTTGGGTCCTGGAGCTCTGCCTTCAACCAAGTATCCCGGAATGTTGATGCATTCCAGAATGTTGAATGATTCCGGAATGTTGATGGATTTGAGAATGTTGATGTATTCCCGAACGTGGACGCATTCCGGAATGTTGAGGGATTCTATAAGATTGATTGGTTCCGGAATGTTGATGGATTCTAGAATGTTGATGTATTCCCGAACGTCGACGCATTCCGGAATGTTGATGGGTTCCGGAATGTTGATGTATTCCGGAATGTTGATGGATTCCGGAATGTTGTTGGATTCTAGAATGTTGATGTTTTCTCGAACGTGGACGCATTCCGGAATGTTGATGGGTTCCGGAATGTTGATGTATTCCAGAATGTTGAAAGATTCCGGAATGTTGATGGATTCTAGAATGTCGATGTATTCCTGAACGTGGACGCATTCCGGAATGTTGATGAGTTCCGGAATGTTGACGGATTCTATAACGTTGATTGATTCCGGAATGTTGATGGATACTAGAATGTTGATGTATTCCCGAACGTGGACGCATTCCGGAATGTTGATGGATTCCGGAATGTTGGTGGATTCCAGAATGTTGATGTTTTCTCGAACGTGGACGCATTCCGGAATGTTGATGGGTTCCGGAATGTTGATGTATTCCAGAATGTTGAAAGATTCCGGAATGTTGATGGATTCTAGAATGTTGATGTATTCCCGAACGTGGACGCATTCCGGAATGTTGATGGGTTCCGGAATGTTGACGGATTCTATAACGTTGATTGATTCCGGAATGTTGATGGATTCTAGAATGTTCATGTATTCCCGAACGTGGACGCATTCCAGAATGTTGATGGGTTCCGGAATGTTGACGGATTCCATAACGTTGATTGATTCCAGAATGTTGATGGATTCTAGAATGTTGTTGGGTCCTGGAGTTTTGCCTACAGCCAAGTATCCCAAAATGTTGATGTATTCCAGAATGTTGATGGATTCCGGAATGTTGATGGATTCTAGAATTTTGATGTATACCCGAACGTGGACGCATTCCGGAATGTTGATGGGTTCCAGAATGCTGACGGATTCCATAACGTTGATTGATTCCAGAATGTTGATGGATTTTAGAATGTTGTTGGGTCTTGGAGTTTTGCCTTCAGCCAAGTATCCCGGAATGTTGATGTATTCCAGAATGTTGAATGATTCCAGAATGTTGATGGATTTGAGAATGTTGATGTATTCCCGAACTTGGATGCATTCCGGAATGTTGAGGGATTCTATAACATTGATTGATTCCGGAATGTTGATGGATTCTAGAATGTTGATGTATTCCCGAACGTCGACGCATTCCGGAATGTTGATGGGTTCCGGAAGGTTGATGTATTCTGGAATGTTGATGGATTCCGGAATGTTGTTGGATTCTAGAATGTTGATGTTTTCTCGAACGTGGACGCATTCCGGAATGTTGATGTGTTCCGGAATGTTGATGTATTCCAGAATGTTGAAAGATTCCGGAATGTTGATGGATTCTAGAATGTTGATGTATTCCCGAACGTGGACGCATTCCGGAATGTTGATGGATTCCGGAATGTTGATGGATTCTAGAATGTTGATGTTTTCTCGAACGTGGACGCATTCCGGAATGTTGATGGGTTCCGGAATGTTGATGTATTCCAGAATGTTGAAAGATTCCGGAATGTTGATGGATTCCAGAATGTTGATGTTTTCTCGAACGTGGACGCATTCCGGAATGTTGATGGGTTCCGGAATGTTGATGTATTCCAGAATGTCGAAAGATTCCAGAATGTTGATGGATTCTAGAATGTTGATGTATTCCCGAACGTGGACGCACTCCGGAATGTTGATGGATTTTGGAATGTTGACGGATTCTTTAACCTTGATTGATTCTGGAATGTTGATGGGTTCTAGAATGTTGTTGGGTCCTGGAGTTTTGCCTTCAGCCAAGTATCCCGGAATGTTGATGCATTCCAGAATGTTGATGGATTCCAGAATGTTGATGTATTCCGGAATGGTGATCGGTTCCGGAATGTTGACGGATTCTATAACGTTGATTTATTCCGGAATGTTGATGGATTCTAGAATGTTGTTGGGTCCTGCAGTGTTGCCTTCAGCCAAGTATCCCGGAATGTTGATGCATTCCAGAATGTTGATGGATTCCAGAATGTTGATGGATTATAGAATGCTGATGTATTCCCGAACGTGGACGCATTCCGGAATGTTGATGGGTTCCGGAATGTTGATGTATTCCGGAATGTTGATGGGTTCCGGAATGTTGACGGATTCTATAACATTGATTGATTCCGGAATGTTGATGGATTCTAGAATGCTGTTGGGTCCTGCAGTGTTGCCTTCAGCCAAGTATCCCGGAATGTTGATGCATTCCAGAATGTTAATGGATTCCGGAATGTTGATGGATTATAGAATGCTGATGTATTCCCGAACGTGGACGCATTCCGGAATGTTGATGGGTTCCGGAATGTTGATGTATTCCAGAATGTTGATGGATTCCGGAATGTTGATGGATTCTCGAATGTTGATGTATTCCCGAACATGGACGCATTCCAGAATGTTGATGGGTTCTGGAATGTTGATGTATTCCAGAATGTTGATGGATTCCGGAATGTTGATGGATTCTAGAATGTTGATGTATTCCCGAACATGGACGCATTCCGCAATGTTGATGTATTCCAGAATGTCGATGGATTCCGGAATGTTGTTGGATTCTAGAATGTTGATGTATTCCCGAACGTGGACGCATTCCGGAATGTTGATGGGTTCCGCAACGTTGACGGATTCTATAACGTTGATTGATTCCAGAATGTTGATGGATTCTAGAATGTTGATGTATTCCCGAACGTGCACGGATTCCGGAATGTTGATGGATTCCGGAATGTTGTTGGTTTCTAGAATGTTGATGTATTCCCGAACGTGGACGCATTCCAGAATGTTGATGGGTTCCGGAATGTTGACGGATTCCATAACGTTGATTGATTCCATAATGTTGATGGATTCTAGAATGTTGTTGGGTCCTGGAGATTTGCCTACAGCCAAGTACCCAAAATGTTGATGTATTCCCGAACGTTGACGCATTCCGGAATGCTGATGGGTTCCGAAATGCTGACGGATTCCATAACGTTGATTGATTCCAGAATGTTGATGGATTTTTGAATGTTGTTGGGTCCTGGAGTTCTGCCTTCAACCAAGTATCCCGGAATGTTGATGTATTCCAGAATGTTGAATGATTCCGGAATGTTGATGGATTTGAGAATGTTGATGTATTCCCGAACGTGGACGCATTCCGGAATGTTGAGGGATTCTATAAGATTGATTGGTTCCGGAATGTTGATGGATTCTAGAATGTTGATGTATTCCCGAACGTCGACGCATTCCGGAATGTTGATGGGTTCCGGAATGTTGATGTATTCCGGAATGTTGATGGATTCCGGAATGTTGTTGGATTCTAGAATGTTGATGTTTCTCGAACGTGGACGCATTCCGGAATGTTGATGGGTTCCGGAATGTTGATGTATTCCAGAATGTTGAAAGATTCCGGAATGTTGATGGATTCTAGAATGTCGATGTATTCCTGAACGTGGACGCATTCCGGAATGTTGATGAGTTCCGGAATGTTGACGGATTCTATAACGTTGATTGATTCCGGAATGTTGATGGATACTAGAATGTTGATGTATTCCCGAACGTGGACGCATTCCGGAATGTTGATGGATTCCGGAATGTTGGTGGAGTCAAGAATGTTGATGTTTTCTCGAACGTGGACGCATTCCGGAATGTTGATGGGTTCCGGAATGTTGATGTATTCCAGAATGTTGAAAGATTCCGGAATGTTGATGGATTCTAGAATGTTGATGTATTCCCGAACGTGGACGCATTCCGGAATGTTGATGGGTTCCGGAATGTTGACGGATTCTATAACGTTGATTGATTCCGGAATGTTGATGGATTCTAGAATGTTCATGTATTCCCGAACGTGGACGCATTCCAGAATGTTGATGGGTTCCGGAATGTTGACGGATTCCATAACGTTGATTGATTCCAGAATGTTGATGGATTCTAGAATGTTGTTGGGTCCTGGAGTTTTGCCTACAGCCAAGTATCCCAAAATGTTGATGTATTCCAGAATGTTGATGGATTCCGGAATGTTGATGGATTCTAGAATTTTTATGTATACCCGAACGTGGACGCATTCCGGAATGTTGATGGGTTCCAGAATGCTGACGGATTCCATAACGTTGATTGATTCCAGAATGTTGATGGATTTTAGAATGTTGTTGGGTCTTGGAGTTTTGCCTTCAGCCAAGTATCCCGGAATGTTGATGTATTCCAGAATGTTGAATGATTCCAGAATGTTGATGGATTTGAGAATGTTGATGTATTCCCGAACTTGGATGCATTCCGGAATGTTGAGGGATTCTATAACATTGATTGATTCCGGAATGTTGATGGATTCTAGAATGTTGATGTATTCCCGAACGTCGACGCATTCCGGAATGTTGATGGGTTCCGGAAGGTTGATGTATTCTGGAATGTTGATGGATTCCGGAATGTTGTTGGATTCTAGAATGTTGATGTTTTCTCGAACGTGGACGCATTCCGGAATGTTGATGTGTTCCGGAATGTTGATGTATTCCAGAATGTTGAAAGATTCCGGAATGTTGATGGATTCTAGAATGTTGATGTATTCCCGAACGTGGACGCATTCCGGAATGTTGATGGATTCCGGAATGTTGATGGATTCTAGAATGTTGATGTTTTCTCGAACGTGGACGCATTCCGGAATGTTGATGGGTTCCGGAATGTTGATGTATTCCAGAATGTTGAAAGATTCCGGAATGTTGATGGATTCCAGAATGTTGATGTTTTCTCGAACGTGGACGCATTCCGGAATGTTGATGGGTTCCGGAATGTTGATGTATTCCAGAATGTCGAAAGATTCCAGAATGTTGATGGATTCTAGAATGTTGATGTATTCCCGAACGTGGACACATTCCGGAATGTTCATGGGTTCCGGAATGTTGACGGATTCTATAACGTTGATTGATTCCGGAATGTTGTTGGATTCTAGAATGTTCATGTATTCCCGAACGTGGACGCATTCCGGAATGTTGATGGGTTCCGGAATGTTGACGGATTCCATAACGTTGATTGATTCCAGAATGTTGATGGATTCTAGAATGTTGTTGGGTCCTGGAGTTTTGCCTTCAGCCAAGTATCCCAAAATGTTGATGCATTCCAGAATGTTGATGGATTCCAGAATGTTGATGGATTCTAGAATGTTGATGTATTCCCGAACGTGGACGCATTCCGCAATGTTGATGGGTTCCGGAATGTTGATGTATTCCAGAATGTTGATGGATTCCAGAATGTTGATGAATTCTAGAATGTTGATGTATTCCCGAACGTGGACGCATTCCGGAATGTTGATGGATTTTGGAATGTTGACGGATTCTTTAACCTTGATTGATTCTGGAATGTTGATGGGTTCTAGAATGTTGTTGGGTCCTGGAGTTTTGCCTTCAGCCAAGTATCCCGGAATGTTGATGCATTCCAGAATGTTGATGGATTCCAGAATGTTGATGTATTCCGGAATGGTGATCGGTTCCGGAATGTTGACGGATTCTATAACGTTGATTGATTCCGGAATGTTGATGGATTCTAGAATGTTGTTGGGTCCTGCAGTGTTGCCTTCAGCCAAGTATCCCGGAATGTTGATGCATTCCAGAATGTTGATGGATTCCAGAATGTTGATGGATTATAGAATGCTGATGTATTCCCGAACGTGGACGCATTCCGGAATGTTGATGGGTTCCGGAATGTTGATGTATTCCGGAATGTTGATGGGTTCCGGAATGTTGACGGATTCTATAACATTGATTGATTCCGGAATGTTGATGGATTCTAGAATGCTGTTGGGTCCTGCAGTGTTGCCTTCAGCCAAGTATCCCGGAATGTTGATGCATTCCAGAATGTTGATGGATTCCAGAATGTTGATGGATTATAGAATGCTGATGTATTCCCGAACGTGGACGCATTCCGGAATGTTGATGGGTTCCGGAATGTTGATGTATTCCGGAATGTTGATGGGTTCCGGAATGTTGACGGATTCTATAACATTGATTGATTCCGGAATGTTGATGGATTCTAGAATGCTGTTGGGTCCTGCAGTGTTGCCTTCAGCCAAGTATCCCGGAATGTTGATGCATTCCAGAATGTTAATGGATTCCGGAATGTTGATGGATTATAGAATGCTGATGTATTCCCGAACGTGGACGCATTCCGGAATGTTGATGGGTTCCGGAATGTTGATGTATTCCAGAATGTTGATGGATTCCGGAATGTTGATGGATTCTCGAATGTTGATGTATTCCCGAACATGGACGCATTCCAGAATGTTGATGGGTTCTGGAATGTTGATGTATTCCAGAATGTTGATGGATTCCGGAATGTTGATGGATTCTAGAATGTTGATGTATTCCCGAACATGGACGCATTCCGCAATGTTGATGTATTCCAGAATGTCGATGGATTCCGGAATGTTGTTGGATTCTAGAATGTTGATGTATTCCCGAACGTGGACGCATTCCGGAATGTTGATGGGTTCCGCAACGTTGACGGATTCTATAACGTTGATTGATTCCAGAATGTTGATGGATTCTAGAATGTTGATGTATTCCCGAACGTGCACGGATTCCGGAATGTTGATGGATTCCGGAATGTTGTTGGTTTCTAGAATGTTGATGTATTCCCGAACGTGGACGCATTCCAGAATGTTGATGGGTTCCGGAATGTTGACGGATTCCATAACGTTGATTGATTCCATAATGTTGATGGATTCTAGAATGTTGTTGGGTCCTGGAGTTTTGCCTACAGCCAAGTACCCAAAATGTTGATGTATTCCCGAACGTTGACGCATTCCGGAATGCTGATGGGTTCCGAAATGCTGACGGATTCCATAACGTTGATTGATTCCAGAATGTTGATGGATTTTTGAATGTTGTTGGGTCCTGGAGTTCTGCCTTCAACCAAGTATCCCGGAATGTTGATGTATTCCAGAATGTTGAATGATTCCGGAATGTTGATGGATTTGAGAATGTTGATGTATTCCCGAACGTGGACGCATTCCGGAATGTTGAGGGATTCTATAAGATTGATTGGTTCCGGAATGTTGATGGATTCTAGAATGTTGATGTATTCCCGAACGTCGACGCATTCCGGAATGTTGATGGGTTCCGGAATGTTGATGTATTCCGGAATGTTGATGGATTCCGGAATGTTGTTGGATTCTAGAATGTTGATGTTTTCTCGAACGTGGACGCATTCCGGAATGTTGATGGGTTCCGGAATGTTGATGTATTCCAGAATGTTGAAAGATTCCGGAATGTTGATGGATTCTAGAATGTCGATGTATTCCTGAACGTGGACGCATTCCGGAATGTTGATGAGTTCCGGAATGTTGACGGATTCTATAACGTTGATTGATTCCGGAATGTTGATGGATACTAGAATGTTGATGTATTCCCGAACGTGGACGCATTCCGGAATGTTGATGGATTCCGGAATGTTGGTGGATTCAAGAATGTTGATGTTTTCTCGAACGTGGACGCATTCCGGAATGTTGATGGGTTCCGGAATGTTGATGTATTCCAGAATGTTGAAAGATTCCGGAATGTTGATGGATTCTAGAATGTTGATGTATTCCCGAATGTGGACGCATTCCGGAATGTTGATGGGTTCCGGAATGTTGACGGATTCTATAACGTTGATTGATTCCGGAATGTTGATGGATTCTAGAATGTTCATGTATTCCCGAACGTGGACGCATTCCAGAATGTTGATGGGTTCCGGAATGTTGACGGATTCCATAACGTTGATTGATTCCAGAATGTTGATGGATTCTAGAATGTTGTTGGGTCCTGGAGTTTTGCCTACAGCCAAGTATCCCAAAATGTTGATGTATTCCAGAATGTTGATGGATTCCGGAATGTTGATGGATTCTAGAATTTTTATGTATACCCGAACGTGGACGCATTCCGGAATGTTGATGGGTTCCAGAATGCTGACGGATTCCATAACGTTGATTGATTCCAGAATGTTGATGGATTTTAGAATGTTGTTGGGTCTTGGAGTTTTGCCTTCAGCCAAGTATCCCGGAATGTTGATGTATTCCAGAATGTTGAATGATTCCAGAATGTTGATGGATTTGAGAATGTTGATGTATTCCCGAACTTGGATGCATTCCGGAATGTTGAGGGATTCTATAACATTGATTGATTCCGGAATGTTGATGGATTCTAGAATGTTGATGTATTCCCGAACGTCGACGCATTCCGGAATGTTGATGGGTTCCGGAAGGTTGATGTATTCTGGAATGTTGATGGATTCCGGAATGTTGTTGGATTCTAGAATGTTGATGTTTTCTCGAACGTGGACGCATTCCGGAATGTTGATGTGTTCCGGAATGTTGATGTATTCCAGAATGTTGAAAGATTCCGGAATGTTGATGGATTCTAGAATGTTGATGTATTCCCGAACGTGGACGCATTCCGGAATGTTGATGGATTCCGGAATGTTGATGGATTCTAGAATGTTGATGTTTTCTCGAACGTGGACGCATTCCGGAATGTTGATGGGTTCCGGAATGTTGATGTATTCCAGAATGTTGAAAGATTCCGGAATGTTGATGGATTCCAGAATGTTGATGTTTTCTCGAACGTGGACGCATTCCGGAATGTTGATGGGTTCCGGAATGTTGATGTATTCCAGAATGTCGAAAGATTCCAGAATGTTGATGGATTCTAGAATGTTGATGTATTCCCGAACGTGGACACATTCCGGAATGTTCATGGGTTCCGGAATGTTGACGGATTCTATAACGTTGATTGATTCCGGAATGTTGTTGGATTCTAGAATGTTCATGTATTCCCGAACGTGGACGCATTCCGGAATGTTGATGGGTTCCGGAATGTTGACGGATTCCATAACGTTGATTGATTCCAGAATGTTGATGGATTCTAGAATGTTGTTGGGTCCTGGAGTTTTGCCTTCAGCCAAGTATCCCAAAATGTTGATGCATTCCAGAATGTTGATGGATTCCAGAATGTTGATGGATTCTAGAATGTTGATGTATTCCCGAACGTGGACGCATTCCGCAATGTTGATGGGTTCCGGAATGTTGATGTATTCCAGAATGTTGATGGATTCCAGAATGTTGATGAATTCTAGAATGTTGATGTATTCCCGAACGTGGACGCATTCCGGAATGTTGATGGATTTTGGAATGTTGACGGATTCTTTAACCTTGATTGATTTTGGAATGTTGATGGGTTCTAGAATGTTGTTGGGTCCTGGAGTTTTGCCTTCAGCCAAGTATCCCGGAATGTTGATGCATTCCAGAATGTTGATGGATTCCAGAATGTTGATGTATTCCGGAATGGTGATCGGTTCCGGAATGTTGACGGATTCTATAACGTTGATTGATTCCGGAATGTTGATGGATTCTAGAATGTTGTTGGGTCCTGCAGTGTTGCCTTCAGCCAAGTATCCCGGAATGTTGATGCATTCCAGAATGTTGATGGATTCCAGAATGTTGATGGATTATAGAATGCTGATGTATTCCCGAACGTGGACGCATTCCGGAATGTTGATGGGTTCCGGAATGTTGATGTATTCCGGAATGTTGATGGGTTCCGGAATGTTGACGGATTCTATAACATTGATTGATTCCGGAATGTTGATGGATTCTAGAATGCTGTTGGGTCCTGCAGTGTTGCCTTCAGCCAAGTATCCCGGAATGTTGATGCATTCCAGAATGTTGATGGATTCCAGAATGTTGATGGATTATAGAATGCTGATGTATTCCCGAACGTGGACGCATTCCGGAATGTTGATGGGTTCCGGAATGTTGATGTATTCCGGAATGTTGATGGGTTCCGGAATGTTGACGGATTCTATAACATTGATTGATTCCGGAATGTTGATGGATTCTAGAATGCTGTTGGGTCCTGCAGTGTTGCCTTCAGCCAAGTATCCCGGAATGTTGATGCATTCCAGAATGTTAATGGATTCCGGAATGTTGATGGATTATAGAATGCTGATGTATTCCCGAACGTGGACGCATTCCGGAATGTTGATGGGTTCCGGAATGTTGATGTATTCCAGAATGTTGATGGATTCCGGAATGTTGATGGATTCTCGAATGTTGATGTATTCCCGAACATGGACGCATTCCAGAATGTTGATGGGTTCTGGAATGTTGATGTATTCCAGAATGTTGATGGATTCCGGAATGTTGATGGATTCTAGAATGTTGATGTATTCCCGAACATGGACGCATTCCGCAATGTTGATGTATTCCAGAATGTCGATGGATTCCGGAATGTTGTTGGATTCTAGAATGTTGATGTATTCCCGAACGTGGACGCATTCCGGAATGTTGATGGGTTCCGCAACGTTGACGGATTCTATAACGTTGATTGATTCCAGAATGTTGATGGATTCTAGAATGTTGATGTATTCCCGAACGTGCACGGATTCCGGAATGTTGATGGATTCCGGAATGTTGTTGGTTTCTAGAATATTGATGTATTCCCGAACGTGGACGCATTCCAGAATGTTGATGGGTTCCGGAATGTTGACGGATTCCATAACGTTGATTGATTCCATAATGTTGATGGATTCTAGAATGTTGTTGGGTCCTGGAGTTTTGCCTACAGCCAAGTACCCAAAATGTTGATGTATTCCCGAACGTTGACGCATTCCGGAATGTTGATGGGTTCCGAAATGCTGACGGATTCCATAACGTTGATTGATTCCAGAATGTTGATGGATTTTTGAATGTTGTTGGGTCCTGGAGTTCTGCCTTCAACCAAGTATCCCGGAATGTTGATGTATTCCAGAATGTTGAATGATTCCGGAATGTTGATGGATTTGAGAATGTTGATGTATTCCCGAACGTGGACGCATTCCGGAATGTTGATGGATTCCGGAATGTTGATGGATTCTAGAATGTTGATTGATTCCAGAATGTTGATGGATTCTAGAATGTTGTTGGGTCCTGGAGTTTTGCCTTCAGCCAAGTATCCCAAAATGTTGATGCATTCCAGAATGTTGATGGATTCCAGAATGTTGATGGATTCTAGAATGTTGATGTATTCCCGAACGTGGACGCATTCCGCAATGTTGATGGGTTCCGGAATGTTGATGTATTCCAGAATGTTGATGGATTCCAGAATGTTGATGAATTCTAGAATGTTGATGTATTCCCGAACGTGGACGCATTCCGGAATGTTGATGGATTTTGGAATGTTGACGGATTCTTTAACCTTGATTGATTCTGGAATGTTGATGGGTTCTAGAATGTTGTTGGGTCCTGGAGTTTTGCCTTCAGCCAAGTATCCCGGAATGTTGATGCATTCCAGAATGTTGATGGATTCCAGAATGTTGATGTATTCCGGAATGGTGATCGGTTCCGGAATGTTGACGGATTCTATAACGTTGATTGATTCCGGAATGTTGATGGATTCTAGAATGTTGTTGGGTCCTGCAGTGTTGCCTTCAGCCAAGTATCCCGGAATGTTGATGCATTCCAGAATGTTGATGGATTCCAGAATGTTGATGGATTATAGAATGCTGATGTATTCCCGAACGTGGACGCATTCCGGAATGTTGATGGGTTCCGGAATGTTGATGTATTCCGGAATGTTGATGGGTTCCGGAATGTTGATGGATTCTATAACATTGATTGATTCCGGAATGTTGATGGATTCTAGAATGCTGTTGGGTCCTGCAGTGTTGCCTTCAGCCAAGTATCCCGGAATGTTGATGCATTCCAGAATGTTGATGGATTCCAGAATGTTGATGGATTATAGAATGCTGATGTATTCCCGAACGTGGACGCATTCCGGAATGTTGATGGGTTCCGGAATGTTGATGTATTCCGGAATGTTGATGGGTTCCGGAATGTTGACGGATTCTATAACATTGATTGATTCCGGAATGTTGATGGATTCTAGAATGCTGTTGGGTCCTGCAGTGTTGCCTTCAGCCAAGTATCCCGGAATGTTGATGCATTCCAGAATGTTAATGGATTCCGGAATGTTGATGGATTATAGAATGCTGATGTATTCCCGAACGTGGACGCATTCCGGAATGTTGATGGGTTCCGGAATGTTGATGTATTCCAGAATGTTGATGGATTCCGGAATGTTGATGGATTCTCGAATGTTGATGTATTCCCGAACATGGACGCATTCCAGAATGTTGATGGGTTCTGGAATGTTGATGTATTCCAGAATGTTGATGGATTCCGGAATGTTGATGGATTCTAGAATGTTGATGTATTCCCGAACATGGACGCATTCCGCAATGTTGATGTATTCCAGAATGTCGATGGATTCCGGAATGTTGTTGGATTCTAGAATGTTGATGTATTCCCGAACGTGGACGCATTCCGGAATGTTGATGGGTTCCGCAACGTTGACGGATTCTATAACGTTGATTGATTCCAGAATGTTGATGGATTCTAGAATGTTGATGTATTCCCGAACGTGCACGGATTCCGGAATGTTGATGGATTCCGGAATGTTGTTGGTTTCTAGAATGTTGATGTATTCCCGAACGTGGACGCATTCCAGAATGTTGATGGGTTCCGGAATGTTGACGGATTCCATAACGTTGATTGATTCCATAATGTTGATGGATTCTAGAATGTTGTTGGGTCCTGGAGTTTTGCCTACAGCCAAGTACCCAAAATGTTGATGTATTCCCGAACGTTGACGCATTCCGGAATGTTGATGGGTTCCGAAATGCTGACGGATTCCATAACGTTGATTGATTCCAGAATGTTGATGGATTTTTGAATGTTGTTGGGTCCTGGAGTTCTGCCTTCAACCAAGTATCCCGGAATGTTGATGTATTCCAGAATGTTGAATGATTCCGGAATGTTGATGGATTTGAGAATGTTGATGTATTCCCGAACGTGGACGCATTCCGGAATGTTGAGGGATTCTATAACATTGATTGGTTCCGGAATGTTGATGGATTCTAGAATGTTGATGTATTCCCGAACGTCGACGCATTCCGGAATGTTGATGGGTTCCGGAATGTTGATGTATTCCGGAATGTTGATGGATTCCGGAATGTTGTTGGATTCTAGAATGTTGATGTTTTCTCGAACGTGGACGCATTCCGGAATGTTGATGGGTTCCGGAATGTTGATGTATTCCAGAATGTTGAAAGATTCCGGAATGTTGATGGATTCTAGAATGTCGATGTATTCCTGAACGTGGACGCATTCCGGAATGTTGATGAGTTCCGGAATGTTGACGGATTCTATAACGTTGATTGATTCCGGAATGTTGATGGATACTAGAATGTTGATGTATTCCCGAACGTGGACGCATTCCGGAATGTTGATGGATTCCGGAATGTTGGTGGATTCAAGAATGTTGATGTTTTCCCGAACGTGGACGCATTCCGGAATGTTGATGGGTTCCGGAATGTTGATGTATTCCAGAATGTTGAAAGATTCCGGAATGTTGATGGATTCTAGAATGTTGATGTATTCCCGAACGTGGACGCATTCCGGAATGTTGATGGGTTCCGGAATGTTGACGGATTCTATAACGTTGATTGATTCCGGAATGTTGATGGATTCTAGAATGTTCATGTATTCCCGAACGTGGACGCATTCCAGAATGTTGATGGGTTCCGGAATGTTGACGGATTCCATAACGTTGATTGATTCCAGAATGTTGATGGATTCTAGAATGTTGTTGGGTCCTGGAGTTTTGCCTACAGCCAAGTATCCCAAAATGTTGATGTATTCCAGAATGTTGATGGATTCCGGAATGTTGATGGATTCTAGAATTTTGATGTATACCCGAACGTGGACGCATTCCGGAATGTTGATGGGTTCCAGAATGCTGACGGATTCCATAACGTTGATTGATTCCAGAATGTTGATGGATTTTAGAATGTTGTTGGGTCTTGGAGTTTTGCCTTCAGCCAAGTATCCCGGAATGTTGATGTATTCCAGAATGTTGAATGATTCCAGAATGTTGATGGATTTGAGAATGTTGATGTATTCCCGAACTTGGATGCATTCCGGAATGTTGAGGGATTCTATAACATTGATTGATTCCGGAATGTTGATGGATTCTAGAATGTTGATGTATTCCCGAACGTCGACGCATTCCGGAATGTTGATGGGTTCCGGAAAGTTGATGTATTCTGGAATGTTGATGGATTCCGGAATGTTGTTGGATTCTAGAATGTTGATGTTTTCTCGAACGTGGACGCATTCCGGAATGTTGATGTGTTCCGGAATGTTGATGTATTCCAGAATGTTGAAAGATTCCGGAATGTTGATGGATTCTAGAATGTTGATGTATTCCCGAACGTGGACGCATTCCGGAATGTTGATGGATTCCGGAATGTTGATGGATTCTAGAATGTTGATGTTTTCTCGAACGTGGACGCATTCCGGAATGTTGATGTATTCCAGAATGTTGAAAGATTCCGGAATGTTGATGGATTCCAGAATGTTGATGTTTTCTCGAACGTGGACGCATTCCGGAATGTTGATGGGTTCCGGAATGTTGATGTATTCCAGAATGTCGAAAGATTCCAGAATGTTGATGGATTCTAGAATGTTGATGTATTCCCGAACGTGGACACATTCCGGAATGTTGATGGGTTCCGGAATGTTGATGTATTCCAGAATGTTGAAAGATTCCGGAATGTTGATGGATTCTAGAATGTTGATGTATTCCCGAACGTGGACGCATTCCGGAATGTTGATGGATTCCGGAATGTTGATGGATTCTAGAATGTTGATGTTTTCTCGAACGTGGACGCATTCCGGAATGTTGATGGGTTCCGGAATGTTGATGTATTCCAGAATGTTGAAAGATTCCGGAATGTTGATGGATTCCAGAATGTTGATGTTTTCTCGAACGTGGACGCATTCCGGAATGTTGATGGGTTCCGGAATGTTGATGTATTCCAGAATGTCGAAAGATTCCAGAATGTTGATGGATTCTAGAATGTTGATGTATTCCCGAACGTGGACACATTCCGGAATGTTCATGGGTTCCGGAATGTTGACGGATTCTATAACGTTGATTGATTCCGGAATGTTGTTGGATTCTAGAATGTTCATGTATTCCCGAACGTGGACGCATTCCGGAATGTTGATGGGTTCCGGAATGTTGACCGATTCCATAACGTTGATTGATTCCAGAATGTTGATGGATTCTAGAATGTTGTTGGGTCCTGGAGTTTTGCCTTCAGCCAAGTATCCCAAAATGTTGATGCATTCCAGAATGTTGATGGATTCCAGAATGTTGATGGATTCTAGAATGTTGATGTATTCCCGAATGTGGACGCATTCCGCAATGTTGATGGGTTCCGGAATGTTGATGTATTCCAGAATGTCGATGGATTCCAGAATGTTGATGAATTCTAGAATGTTGATGTATTCCCGAACCTCGACGCATTCCGGAATGTTGATGGGTTCCGGAATGTTGATGTATTCCGGAATGTTGATGGATTCCGGAATGTTGTTGGATTCTAGAATGTTGATGTTTTCTCGAACGTGGACGCATTCCGGAATGTTGATGTATTCCAGAATGTTGAAAGATTCCGGAATGTTGATGGATTCTAGAATGTCGATGTATTCCTGAACGTGGACGTATTCCAGAATGTTGATGAGTTCCGGAATGTTGACGGATTCTATAACGTTGATTGATTCCGGAATGTTGATGGATACTAGAATGTTGATGTATTCCCGAACGTGGACGCATTCCGGAATGTTGATGGATTCCGGAATGTTGATGGAATCTAGAATGTTGATGTTTTCTCGAACGTGGACGCATTCCGGAATGTTGATGGGTTCCGGAATGTTGATGTATTCCAGAATGTCGAAAGATTCCAGAATGTTGATGGATTCTAGAATGTTGATGTATTCCCGAACGTGGACACATTCCGGAATGTTCATGGGTTCCGGAATGTTGACGGATTCTATAACGTTGATTGATTCCGGAATGTTGTTGGATTCTAGAATGTTCATGTATTCCCGAACGTGGACGCATTCCGGAATGTTGATGGGTTCCGGAATGTTGATGTATTCCAGAATGTTGATGGATTCCAGAATGTTGATGGATTATAGAATGCTGATGTATTCCCGAACGTGGACGCATTCCGGAATGTTGATGGGTTCCGGAATGTTGATGTATTCCGGAATGTTGATGGGTTCCGGAATGTTGACGGATTCTATAACATTGATTGATTCCGGAATGTTGATGGATTCTAGAATGCTGTTGGGTCCTGCAGTGTTGCCTTCAGCCAAGTATCCCGGAATGTTGATGCATTCCAGAATGTTGATGGATTCCAGAATGTTGATGGATTATAGAATGCTGATGTATTCCCGAACGTGGACGCATTCCGGAATGTTGATGGGTTCCGGAATGTTGATGTATTCCGGAATGTTGATGGGTTCCGGAATGTTGACGGATTCTATAACATTGATTGATTCCGGAATGTTGATGGATTCTAGAATGCTGTTGGGTCCTGCAGTGTTGCCTTCAGCCAAGTATCCCGGAATGTTGATGCATTCCAGAATGTTAATGGATTCCGGAATGTTGATGGATTATAGAATGCTGATGTATTCCCGAACGTGGACGCATTCCGGAATGTTGATGGGTTCCGGAATGTTGATGTATTCCAGAATGTTGATGGATTCCGGAATGTTGATGGATTCTCGAATGTTGATGTATTCCCGAACATGGACGCATTCCAGAATGTTGATGGGTTCTGGAATGTTGATGTATTCCAGAATGTTGATGGATTCCGGAATGTTGATGGATTCTAGAATGTTGATGTATTCCCGAACATGGACGCATTCCGCAATGTTGATGTATTCCAGAATGTCGATGGATTCCGGAATGTTGTTGGATTCTAGAATGTTGATGTATTCCCGAACGTGGACGCATTCCGGAATGTTGATGGGTTCCGCAACGTTGACGGATTCTATAACGTTGATTGATTCCAGAATGTTGATGGATTCTAGAATGTTGATGTATTCCCGAACGTGCACGGATTCCGGAATGTTGATGGATTCCGGAATGTTGTTGGTTTCTAGAATGTTCATGTATTCCCGAACGTGGACGCATTCCAGAATGTTGATGGGTTCCGGAATGTTGACGGATTCCATAACGTTGATTGATTCCATAATGTTGATGGATTCTAGAATGTTGTTGGGTCCTGGAGTTTTGCCTACAGCCAAGTACCCAAAATGTTGATGTATTCCCGAACGTTGACGCATTCCGGAATGTTGATGGGTTCCGAAATGCTGACGGATTCCATAACGTTGATTGATTCCAGAATGTTGATGGATTTTTGAATGTTGTTGGGTCCTGGAGTTCTGCCTTCAACCAAGTATCCCGGAATGTTGATGTATTCCAGAATGTTGAATGATTCCGGAATGTTGATGGATTTGAGAATGTTGATGTATTCCCGAACGTGGACGCATTCCGGAATGTTGATGGATTCCGGAATGTTGATGGATTCTAGAATGTTGATTGATTCCAGAATGTTGATGGATTCTAGAATGTTGTTGGGTCCTGGAGTTTTGCCTTCAGCCAAGTATCCCAAAATGTTGATGCATTCCAGAATGTTGATGGATTCCAGAATGTTGATGGATTCTAGAATGTTGATGTATTCCCGAACGTGGACGCATTCCGCAATGTTGATGGGTTCCGGAATGTTGATGTATTCCAGAATGTTGATGGATTCCAGAATGTTGATGAATTCTAGAATGTTGATGTATTCCCGAACGTGGACGCATTCCGGAATGTTGATGGATTTTGGAATGTTGACGGATTCTTTAACCTTGATTGATTCTGGAATGTTGATGGGTTCTAGAATGTTGTTGGGTCCTGGAGTTTTGCCTTCAGCCAAGTATCCCGGAATGTTGATGCATTCCAGAATGTTGATGGATTCCAGAATGTTGATGTATTCCGGAATGGTGATCGGTTCCGGAATGTTGACGGATTCTATAACGTTGATTGATTCCGGAATGTTGATGGATTCTAGAATGTTGTTGGGTCCTGCAGTGTTGCCTTCAGCCAAGTATCCCGGAATGTTGATGCATTCCAGAATGTTGATGGATTCCAGAATGTTGATGGATTATAGAATGCTGATGTATTCCCGAACGTGGACGCATTCCGGAATGTTGATGGGTTCCGGAATGTTGATGTATTCCGGAATGTTGATGGGTTCCGGAATGTTGATGGATTCTATAACATTGATTGATTCCGGAATGTTGATGGATTCTAGAATGCTGTTGGGTCCTGCAGTGTTGCCTTCAGCCAAGTATCCCGGAATGTTGATGCATTCCAGAATGTTGATGGATTCCAGAATGTTGATGGATTATAGAATGCTGATGTATTCCCGAACGTGGACGCATTCCGGAATGTTGATGGGTTCCGGAATGTTGATGTATTCCGGAATGTTGATGGGTTCCGGAATGTTGACGGATTCTATAACATTGATTGATTCCGGAATGTTGATGGATTCTAGAATGCTGTTGGGTCCTGCAGTGTTGCCTTCAGCCAAGTATCCCGGAATGTTGATGCATTCCAGAATGTTAATGGATTCCGGAATGTTGATGGATTATAGAATGCTGATGTATTCCCGAACGTGGACGCATTCCGGAATGTTGATGGGTTCCGGAATGTTGATGTATTCCAGAATGTTGATGGATTCCGGAATGTTGATGGATTCTCGAATGTTGATGTATTCCCGAACATGGACGCATTCCAGAATGTTGATGGGTTCTGGAATGTTGATGTATTCCAGAATGTTGATGGATTCCGGAATGTTGATGGATTCTAGAATGTTGATGTATTCCCGAACATGGACGCATTCCGCAATGTTGATGTATTCCAGAATGTCGATGGATTCCGGAATGTTGTTGGATTCTAGAATGTTGATGTATTCCCGAACGTGGACGCATTCCGGAATGTTGATGGGTTCCGCAACGTTGACGGATTCTATAACGTTGATTGATTCCAGAATGTTGATGGATTCTAGAATGTTGATGTATTCCCGAACGTGCACGGATTCCGGAATGTTGATGGATTCCGGAATGTTGTTGGTTTCTAGAATGTTGATGTATTCCCGAACGTGGACGCATTCCAGAATGTTGATGGGTTCCGGAATGTTGACGGATTCCATAACGTTGATTGATTCCATAATGTTGATGGATTCTAGAATGTTGTTGGGTCCTGGAGTTTTGCCTACAGCCAAGTACCCAAAATGTTGATGTATTCCCGAACGTTGACGCATTCCGGAATGTTGATGGGTTCCGAAATGCTGACGGATTCCATAACGTTGATTGATTCCAGAATGTTGATGGATTTTTGAATGTTGTTGGGTCCTGGAGTTCTGCCTTCAACCAAGTATCCCGGAATGTTGATGTATTCCAGAATGTTGAATGATTCCGGAATGTTGATGGATTTGAGAATGTTGATGTATTCCCGAACGTGGACGCATTCCGGAATGTTGAGGGATTCTATAACATTGATTGGTTCCGGAATGTTGATGGATTCTAGAATGTTGATGTATTCCCGAACGTCGACGCATTCCGGAATGTTGATGGGTTCCGGAATGTTGATGTATTCCGGAATGTTGATGGATTCCGGAATGTTGTTGGATTCTAGAATGTTGATGTTTTCTCGAACGTGGACGCATTCCGGAATGTTGATGGGTTCCGGAATGTTGATGTATTCCAGAATGTTGAAAGATTCCGGAATGTTGATGGATTCTAGAATGTCGATGTATTCCTGAACGTGGACGCATTCCGGAATGTTGATGAGTTCCGGAATGTTGACGGATTCTATAACGTTGATTGATTCCGGAATGTTGATGGATACTAGAATGTTGATGTATTCCCGAACGTGGACGCATTCCGGAATGTTGATGGATTCCGGAATGTTGGTGGATTCAAGAATGTTGATGTTTTCCCGAACGTGGACGCATTCCGGAATGTTGATGGGTTCCGGAATGTTGATGTATTCCAGAATGTTGAAAGATTCCGGAATGTTGATGGATTCTAGAATGTTGATGTATTCCCGAACATGGACGCATTCCGGAATGTTGATGGGTTCCGGAATGTTGACGGATTCTATAACGTTGATTGATTCCGGAATGTTGATGGATTCTAGAATGTTCATGTATTCCCGAACGTGGACGCATTCCAGAATGTTGATGGGTTCCGGAATGTTGACGGATTCCATAACGTTGATTGATTCCAGAATGTTGATGGATTCTAGAATGTTGTTGGGTCCTGGAGTTTTGCCTACAGCCAAGTATCCCAAAATGTTGATGTATTCCAGAATGTTGATGGATTCCGGAATGTTGATGGATTCTAGAATTTTGATGTATACCCGAACGTGGACGCATTCCGGAATGTTGATGGGTTCCAGAATGCTGACGGATTCCATAACGTTGATTGATTCCAGAATGTTGATGGATTTTAGAATGTTGTTGGGTCTTGGAGTTTTGCCTTCAGCCAAGTATCCCGGAATGTTGATGTATTCCAGAATGTTGAATGATTCCAGAATGTTGATGGATTTGAGAATGTTGATGTATTCCCGAACTTGGATGCATTCCGGAATGTTGAGGGATTCTATAACATTGATTGATTCCGGAATGTTGATGGATTCTAGAATGTTGATGTATTCCCGAACGTCGACGCATTCCGGAATGTTGATGGGTTCCGGAAGGTTGATGTATTCTGGAATGTTGATGGATTCCGGAATGTTGTTGGATTCTAGAATGTTGATGTTTTCTCGAACGTGGACGCATTCCGGAATGTTGATGTGTTCCGGAATGTTGATGTATTCCAGAATGTTGAAAGATTCCGGAATGTTGATGGATTCTAGAATGTTGATGTATTCCCGAACGTGGACGCATTCCGGAATGTTGATGGATTCCGGAATGTTGATGGATTCTAGAATGTTGATGTTTTCTCGAACGTGGACGCATTCCGGAATGTTGATGTATTCCAGAATGTTGAAAGATTCCGGAATGTTGATGGATTCCAGAATGTTGATGTTTTCTCGAACGTGGACGCATTCCGGAATGTTGATGGGTTCCGGAATGTTGATGTATTCCAGAATGTCGAAAGATTCCAGAATGTTGATGGATTCTAGAATGTTGATGTATTCCCGAACGTGGACACATTCCGGAATGTTCATGGGTTCCGGAATGTTGACGGATTCTATAACGTTGATTGATTCCGGAATGTTGTTGGATTCTAGAATGTTCATGTATTCCCGAACGTGGACGCATTCCGGAATGTTGATGGGTTCCGGAATGTTGACCGATTCCATAACGTTGATTGATTCCAGAATGTTGATGGATTCTAGAATGTTGTTGGGTCCTGGAGTTTTGCCTTCAGCCAAGTATCCCAAAATGTTGATGCATTCCAGAATGTTGATGGATTCCAGAATGTTGATGGATTCTAGAATGTTGATGTATTCCCGAATGTGGACGCATTCCGCAATGTTGATGGGTTCCGGAATGTTGATGTATTCCAGAATGTCGATGGATTCCAGAATGTTGATGAATTCTAGAATGTTGATGTATTCCCGAACCTCGACGCATTCCGGAATGTTGATGGGTTCCGGAATGTTGATGTATTCCGGAATGTTGATGGATTCCGGAATGTTGTTGGATTCTAGAATGTTGATGTTTTCTCGAACGTGGACGCATTCCGGAATGTTGATGTATTCCAGAATGTTGAAAGATTCCGGAATGTTGATGGATTCTAGAATGTCGATGTATTCCTGAACGTGGACGCATTCCAGAATGTTGATGAGTTCCGGAATGTTGACGGATTCTATAACGTTGATTGATTCCGGAATGTTGATGGATACTAGAATGTTGATGTATTCCCGAACGTGGACGCATTCCGGAATGTTGATGGATTCCGGAATGTTGATGGAATCTAGAATGTTGATGTTTTCTCGAACGTGGACGCATTCCGGAATGTTGATGGGTTCCGGAATGTTGATGTATTCCAGAATGTTGAAAGATTCCGGAATGTTGATGGATTCTAGAATGTTGATGTATTCCCGAACGTGGACGCATTCCGGAATGTTGATGGGTTCCGGAATGTTGACGGATTCCATAACGTTGATTGATTCCAGAATGTTGATGGATTCTAGAATGTTGTTGGGTCCTGGAGTTTTGCCTACAGCCAAGTATCCCAAAATGTTGATGTATTCCAGAATGTTGATGGATTCCGGAATGTTGATGGATTCTAGAATTTTGATGTTTACCCGAACGTGGACGCATTCCGGAATGTTGATGGGTTCCAGAATGCTGACGGATTCCATAACGTTGATTGATTCCAGAATGTTGATGGATTTTAGAATGTTGTTGGGTCTTGGAGTTTTGCCTTCAGCCAAGTATCCCGGAATGTTGATGTATTCCAGAATGTTGAATGATTCCAGAATGTTGATGGATTTGAGAATGTTGATGTATTCCCGAACTTGGACGCATTCCGGAATGTTGAGGGATTCTATAACATTGATTGATTCCGGAATGTTGATGGATTCTAGAATGTTCATGTATTCCCGAACGTCAACGCATTCCGGAATGTTGATGGGTTCCGGAAGGTTGATGTATTCTGGAATATTGATGGATTCCGGAATGTTGTTGGATTCTAGAATGTTGATGTTTTCTCGAACGTGGACGCATTCCGGAATGTTGATGTGTTCCGGAATGTTAATGTATTCCAGAATGTTGAAAGATTCCGGAATGTTGATGGATTCTAGAATGTTGATGTATTCCCGAACGTGGACGCATTCCGGAATGTTGATGGATTCCGGAATGTTGATGGATTCTAGAATGTTGATGTTTTCTCGAACGTGGACGCATTCCGGAATGTTGATGGGTTCCGGAATGTTGATGTGTTCCAGAATGTTGAAAGATTCCGGAATGTTGATGGATTCCAGAATGTTGATGTTTTCTCGAACGTGGACGCATTCCGGAATGTTGATGGGTTCCGGAATGTTGATGTATTCCAGAATGTCGAAAGATTCCGGAATGTTGATGGATTCTAGAATGTTGATGTATTCCCGAACGTGGACACATTCCGGAATGTTCATGGGTTCCGGAATGTTGACGGATTCTATAACGTTGATTGATTCCGGAATGTTGTTGAATTCTAGAATGTTCATGTATTCCCGAACGTGGACACATTCCGGAATGTTGATGGGTTCCGTAATGTTGACGGATTCCATAACGTTGATTGATTCCAGAATGTTGATGGATTCTAGAATGTTGTTGAGTCCTGGAGTTTTGCCTTCAGCCAAGTATCCCAAAATGTTGATGTATTCCAGAATGTTGATGGATTCCAGAATGTTGATGGATTCTAGAATATTGATGTATTCCCGAACGTGGACGCATTCCGCAATGTTGATGGGTTCCGGAATGTTGATGTATTCCAGAATGTCGATGGATTCCAGAATGTTGATGAATTCTAGAATGTTGATGTATTCCCGAACGTGGACGCATTCCGGAATGTTGATGGATTTTGGAATGTTTACGGATTCTTTAACCTTGATTGATTCTGGAATGTTGATGGGTTCTAGAATGTTGTTGGGTCCTGGAGTTTTGCCTTCAGCCAAGTATCCCGGAATGTTGATGCATTCCAGAATGTTGATGGATTCCAGAATGTTGATGTATTCCGGAATGGTGATCGGTTCCGGAATGTTGACGGACTCTATAACGTTGATTGATTCTGGAATGTTGATGGATTCTAGAATGTTGTTGGGTCCTGCAGTGTTGCCTTCAGCCAAGTATCCCGGAATGTTGATGCATTCCAGAATGTTGATGGATTCCAGAATGTTGATGGATTGTAGAATGCTGATGTATTCCCGAACGTGGACGCATTCCGGAATGTTGATGGGTTCTGGAATGTTGATGTATTCCGGAATGTTGATGGGTTCCGGAATGTTGACGGATTCTATAACATTGATTGATTCCGGAATGTTGATGGATTCTAGAATGCTTTTGGGTCCTGCAGTGTTGCCTTCAGCCAAGTATCCCGGAATGTTGATGCATTCCAGAATGTTAATGGATTCCGGAATGTTGATGGATTCAAGAATGCTGATGTATTCCCGAACGTGGACGCATTCCGGAATGTTGATGGGTTCCGGAATGTTGATGTATTCCAGAATGTTGATGGATTACTGAATGTTGATGGATTCTCGAATGTTGATGTATTCCCGAACATGGACGCATTCCAGAATGTTGATGGGTTCTGGAATGTTGATGTATTCCAGAATGTTGATGGATTCCGGAATGTTGATGGATTCTAGAATGTTGATGTATTCCCGAACATGGACGCATTCCGCAATGTTGATGGGTTCCGGAATGTTGATGTATTCCAGAATGTCGATGGATTCCGGAATGTTGTTGGATTCTAGAATGTTGATGTATTCCCGAACGTGGACGCATTCCGGAATGTTGATGGGTTCCGCAATGTTGACGGATTCTATAACGTTGATTGATTCCGGAATGTTGATGGATTCTAGAATGTTGATGTATTCCCGAACGTGGACGCATTCCGGAATGTTGATGGATTCCGGAATGTTGTTGGATTCTAGAATGTTGATGTATTCCCGAACGTGGACGCATTCCAGAATGTTGATGGGTTCCGGAATGTTGACGGATTCCATAACGTTGATTGATTCCATAATGTTGATGGATTCTAGAATGTTGTTGGGTCCTGGAGTTTTGCCTACAGCCAAGTATCCCAAAATGTTGATGTATTCCAGAATGTTGATGGATTCCGGAATGTTGATGGATTCTCGAATGTTGATGTTTTCTCGAACGTGGACGCAGTCCGGAATGTTGATGGGTTCCGGAATGTTGATGTGTTCCAGAATGTTGAAAGATTTCGGAATGTTGATGGATTCCAGAATGTTGATGTTTTCTCGAACGTGGACGCATTTGGAATGTTGATGGGTTCCGGAATGTTGATGTATTCCAGAATGTCGAAAGATTCCGGAATGTTGATGGATTCTAGAATGTTGATGTATTCCCGAACGTGGACACATTCCGGAAAGTTCATGGGTTCCGGAATGTTGACGGATTCCATAACGTTGATTGATTCTAGAATGTTGATGGATTCTAGAATGTTGTTGAGTCCTGGAATTTTGCCTTCAGCCAAGTATCCCAAAATGTTGATGTATTCCAGAATGTTGATGGATTCCAGAATGTTGATGGATTCTAGAATGTTGATGTATTCCCGAACGTGGACGCATTCCGCAATGTTGATGGGTTCCGGAATGTTGATGTATTCCAGAATGTCGATGGATTCCAGAATGTTGATGAATTCTAGAATGTTGATGTATTCCCGAACGTGGACGCATTCCGGAATGTTGATGGATTTTGGAATGTTGACGGATTCTTTAACCTTGATTGATTCTGGAATGTTGATGGGTTCTAGAATGTTGTTGGGTCCTGGAGTTTTGCCTTCAGCCAAGTATCCCGGAATGTTGATGCATTCCAGAATGTTGATGGATTCCAGAATGTTGATGTATTCCGGAATGGTGAACGGTTCCGGAATGTTGACGGATTCTATAACGTTGATTGATTCCGGAATGTTGATGGATTCTAGAATGTTGTTGGGTCCTGCAGTGTTGCCTTCAGCCAAGTATCCCGGAATGTTGATGCATTCCAGAATATTGATGGATTCTGGAATGTTGATGGATTCTAGAATGCTGATGTATTCCCGAACGTGGACGCATTCCGGAATGTTGATGGGTTCCGGAATGTTGATGTATTCCAGAATGTTGATGGATTCCGGAATGTTGATGGATTCTCGAATGTTGATGTATTCCCGAACATGGACGCATTCCAGAATGTTGATGGGTTCTGGAATGTTGATGTATTCCAGAATGTTGATGGATTCCGGAATGTTGATGGATTCTAGAATGTTGATGTATTCCCGAACGTGGACACATTCGGGAATGTTCATGGGTTCCGGAATGTTGACGGATTCCATAACGTTGATTGATTCTAGAATGTTGATGGATTCTAGAATGTTGTTGAGTCCTGGAGTTTTGCCTTCAGCCAAGTATCCCAAAATGTTGATGTATTCCAGAATGTTGATGGATTCCGGAATGTTGATGGATTCTAGAATGTTGATGTATTCCCGAACGTGGACGCATTCCGGAATGTTCATGGGTTCCGGAATGTTGACGGATTCTATAACGTTGATTGATTCCGGAATGTTGATGGATTCAAGAATGTTCATGTATTCCCGAACGTGGACGCATTCCAGAATGTTGATGGGTTCCGGAATGTTGACGGATTCCATAACGTTGATTGATTCCAGAATGTTGATGGATTCTAGAATGTTGTTGGGTCCTGGAGTTTTGCCTACAGCCAAGTATCCCAAAATGTTGATGTATTCCAGAATGTTGAATGATTCCGGAATGTTGATGGATTTGAGAATGTTGATGTATTCCCGAACGTGGACGCATTCCGGAATGTTGAGGGATTCTATAACATTGATTGGTTCCGGAATGTTGATGGATTCTAGAATGTTGATGTATTCCCGAACGTCGACGCATTCCGGAATGTTGATGGGTTCCGGAATGTTGATGTGTTCCGGAATGTTGATGGATTCCGGAATGTTGTTGGATTCTAGAATGTTGATGTTTTCTCGAACGTGGACGCATTCCGGAATGTTGATGGGTTCCGGAATGTTGATGTATTCCAGAATGTTGAAAGATTCCGGAATGTTGATGGATTCTAGAATGTCGATGTATTCCTGAACGTGGACGCATTCCGGAATGTTGATGAGTTCCGGAATGTTGACGGATTCTATAACGTTGATTGATTCCGGAATGTTGATGGATTCAAGAATGTTGATGTATTCCCCAACGTGGACGCATTCCGGAATGTTGATGGATTCCGGAATGTTGATGGATTCTAGAATGTTGATGTTTTCTCGAACGTGGACGCATTCCGGAATGTTGATGGGTTCCGGAATGTTGATGTATTCCAGAATGTTGAAAGATTCCGGAATGTTGATGGATTCTAGAATGTTGATGTATTCCCGAACGTGGACGCATTCCGGAATGTTCATGGGTTCCGGAATGTTGATGTATTCCAGAATGTTGAAAGATTCCGGAATGTTGATGGATTCCGGAATGTTGATGGATTCTAGAATGTTGATGTTTTCTCGAACGTGGACGCATTCCGGAATGTTGATGGGTTCCGGAATGTTGATGTGTTCCAGAATGTTGAAAGATTCCGGAATGTTGATGGATTCCAGAATGTTGATGTTTTCTCGAACGTGGACGCATTCCGGAATGTTGATGGGTTCCGGAATGTTGATGTATTCCAGAATGTCGAAAGATTCCGGAATGTTGATGGATTCTAGAATGTTGATGTATTCCCGAACGTGGACACATTCCGGAATGTTCATGGGTTCCGGAATGTTGACGGATTCTATAACGTTGATTGATTCCGGAATGTTGTTGAATTCTAGAATGTTCATGTATTCCCGAACGTGGACACATTCCGGAATGTTGATGGGTTCCGGAATGTTGACGGATTCCATAACGTTGATTGATTCCAGAATGTTGATGGATTCTAGAATGTTGTTGAGTCCTGGAGTTTTGCCTTCAGCCAAGTATCCCAAAATGTTGATGTATTCCAGAATGTTGATGGATTCCAGAATGTTGATGGATTCTAGAATATTGATGTATTCCCGAACGTGGACGCATTCCGCAATGTTGATGGGTTCCGGAATGTTGATGTATTCCAGAATGTCGATGGATTCCAGAATGTTGATGAATTCTAGAATGTTGATGTATTCCCGAACGTGGACGCATTCCGGAATGTTGATGGATTTGGAATGTTTACGGATTCTTTAACCTTGATTGATTCTGGAATGTTGATGGGTTCTAGAATGTTGTTGGGTCCTGGAGTTTTGCCTTCAGCCAAGTATCCCGGAATGTTGATGCATTCCAGAATGTTGATGGATTCCAGAATGTTGATGTATTCCGGAATGGTGATCGGTTCCGGAATGTTGACGGACTCTATAACGTTGATTGATTCTGGAATGTTGATGGATTCTAGAATGTTGTTGGGTCCTGCAGTGTTGCCTTCAGCCAAGTATCCCGGAATGTTGATGCATTCCAGAATGTTGATGGATTCCAGAATGTTGATGGATTGTAGAATGCTGATGTATTCCCGAACGTGGACGCATTCCGGAATGTTGATGGGTTCTGGAATGTTGATGTATTCCGGAATGTTGATGGGTTCCGGAATGTTGACGGATTCTATAACATTGATTGATTCCGGAATGTTGATGGATTCTAGAATGCTGTTGGGTCCTGCAGTGTTGCCTTCAGCCAAGTATCCCGGAATGTTGATGTATTCCAGAATGTTGAATGATTCCGGAATTTTGATGGATTTGAGAATGTTGATGTATTCCCGAACGTGGACGCATTCCGGAATGTTGAGGGATTCTATAACATTGATTGGTTCCGGAATGTTGATGGATTCTAGAATGTTGATGTATTCCCGAACGTCGACGCATTCCGGAATGTTGATGGGTTCCGGAATGTTGATGTATTCCGGAATGTTGATGGATTCCGGAATGTTGTTGGATTCTAGAATGTTGATGGTTTCTCGAACGTGGACGCATTCCGGAATGTTGATGGGTTCCGGAATGTTGATGTATTCCAGAATGTTGAAAGATTCCGGAATGTTGATGGATTTCAGAATGTCGATGTATTCCTGAACGTGGACGCATTCCGGAATGTTGATGAGTTCCGGAATGTTGACGGATTCTATGACGTTGATTGATTCCGGAATGTTGATGGATTCAAGAATGTTGATGTATTCCCGAACGTGGACGCATTCCGGAATGTTGATGGATTCCGGAATTTTGATGGATTCTAGAATGTTGATGTTTTCTCGAACGTGGACGCATTCCGGAATGTTGATGGGTTCCGGAATGTTGATGTATTCCAGAATGTTGAAAGATTCCGGAATGTTGATGGATTCTAGAATGTTGATGTATTCCCGAACATGGACGCATTCCGGAATGTTCATGGGTTCCGGAATGTTGACGGATTCTATAACGTTGATTGATTCCGGAATGTTGATGGATTCAAGAATGTTCATGTATTCCCGAACGTGGACGCGTTCCAGAATGTTGATGGGTTCCGGAATGTTGACGGATTCCATAACGTTGATTGATTCCAGAATGTTGATGGATTCTAGAATGTTGTTGGGTCCTGGAGTTTTGCCTACAGCCAAGTATCCCAAAATGTTGATGTATTCCAGAATGTTGATGGATTCCGGAATGTTGATGGATTCTAGAATTTTGATGTACACCCGAACGTGGACGCATTCCGGAATGTTGAGGGGTTCCAGAATGCTGACGGATTCCATAACGTTGATTGATTCCAGAATGTTGATGGATTTTAGAATGTTGTTGGGTCTTGGAGTTTTGCCTTCAGCCAAGTATCCCGGAATGTTGATGTATTCCAGAATGTTGAATGATTCCAGAATGTTGAAGGATTTGAGAATGTTGATGTATTCCCGAACTTGGACGCATTCCGGAATGTTGAGGGATTCTATAACATTGATTGATTCCGGAATGTTGATGGATTCTAGAATGTTGATGTATTCCCGAACGTCGACGCATTCCGGAATGTTGATGGGTTCTGGAAGGTTGATGGATTCGAGAATGTTGATGTATTCCCGAATGTGGACGCATTCCGGAATGTTCATGGGTTCCGGAATGTTGACGGATTCTATAACGTTGATTGATTCCGGAATGTTGATGGATTCTAGAATGTTCATGTATTCCCGAACATGGACGCATTCCGGAATGTTGATGGGTTCCGGAATGTTGACGGATTCCACAACGTTGATTGATTCCAGAATGTTGTTGGATTCTAGAATGTTGATGTTTTCTCGAACGTGGACGCATTCCGGAATGTTGATGTGTTCCGGAATGTTAATGTATTCCAGAATGTTGAAAGATTCCGGAATGTTGATGGATTCTAGAATGTTGATGTATTCCCGAACGTGGACGCATTCCGGAATGTTGATGGATTCCGGAATGTTGATGGATTCTAGAATGTTGATGTTTTCTCGAACGTGGACACATTCCGGAATGTTCATGGGTTCCGGAATGTTGACGGATTCTATAACGTTGATTGATTCCGGAATGTTGTTGAATTCTAGAATGTTCATGTATTCCCGAACGTGGACGCATTCCGGAATGTTGATGGGTTCCGGAATGTTGACGGATTCCATAACGTTGATTGATTCCAGAATGTTGATGGATTCTAGAATGTTGTTGAGTCCTGGAGTTTTGCCTTCAGCCAAGTATCCCAAAATGTTGATGTATTCCAGAATGTTGATGGATTCCAGAATGTTGATGGATTCTAGAATGTTGATGTATTCCCAACGTGGACGCATTCCGCAATGTTGATGGGTTCCGGAATGTTGATGTATTCCAGAATGTCGATGGATTCCAGAATGTTGATGAATTCTAGAATGTTGATGTATTCCCGAACGTGGACGCATTCCGGAATGTTGATGGATTTTGGAATGTTGACGGATTCTTTAACCTTGATTGATTCTGGAATGTTGATGGGTTCTAGAATGTTGTTGGGTCCTGGAGTTTTGCCTTCAGCCAAGTATCCCGGAATGTTGATGCATTCCAGAATGTTGATGGATTCCAGAATGTTGATGTATTCCGGAATGGTGATCG
Source organism: Amphiprion percula (assembly GCA_003047355.2). Taxonomy (NCBI): domain Eukaryota; kingdom Metazoa; phylum Chordata; class Actinopteri; family Pomacentridae; genus Amphiprion; species Amphiprion percula. Next base: position 14,301,286 of record CM009726.1, on the reverse strand, counting down.
GTTCCGGAATGTTGACGGATTCTATGACGTTGATTGATTCCGGAATGTTGATGGATTCTAGAATGTTGTTGGGTCCTGCAGTGTTGCCTTCAGCCAAGTATCCCGGAATGTTGATGCATTCCAGAATGTTGATGGATTCTGGAATGTTGATGGATTCTAGAATGCTGATGTATTCCTGAACGTGGACGCATTCCGGAATGTTGATGGGTTCCGGAATGTTGATGTATTCCAGAATGTTGATGGATTCCGGAATGTTGATGGATTCTCGAATGTTGATGTATTCCCGAACATGGACGCATTCCAGAATGTTGATGGGTTCTGGAATGTTGATGTATTCCAGAATGTTGATGGATTCCGGAATGTTGATGCATTCAAGAATGTTGATGTATTCCCGAACATGGACGCATTCCGCAATGTTGATGGGTTCCGGAATGTTGATGTATTCCAGAATGTCGATGGATTCCGGAATGTTGATGGATTCTAGAATGTTGATGTATTCCCGAACATGGACGCATTCCGGAATGTTGATGGATTCCGGAATGTTGTTGGATTCTAGAATGTTGATGTATTCCCGAACATGGACGCATTCCAGAATGTTGATGGGTTCCGGAATGTTGACGGATTCCATAACGTTGATTGATTCCGGAATGTTTATGGATTCTATAATGTTGATGTATTCCCGAACGTGGACGCATTCCGGAATGTTGATGGGTTCCGGAATGTTTGCGGATTCTATAACGTTGATTGATTCCGGAATGTTGATGTTTTCTCGAACGTGGACGCATTCCGGAATGTTGATGGGTTCCGGAATGTTGATGTATTCCAGAATGTTGAAAGATTCCGGAATGTTGATGGATTCTAGAATGTTGATGTATTCCCGAACGTGGACGCATTCCGGAATGTTGATGGGTTCCGGAATGTTGACAGATTCTATAACGTTCATTGATTCCGGAATGTTGATGGATTCTATAATGTTGATGTATTCCCGAACGTTGACGCATTCCGGAATGTTGATGGGTTCCAGAATGTTGACGGATTCCATAACGTTGATTGATTCCAGAATGTTGATCGATTCCAGAATGTTGTTGGGTCCTGGAGTTTTGCCTTCAGCCAAGTATCCCAAAATGTTGATGTATTCCAGAATATTGATGGATTCCGGAATGTTGATGGATTATAGAATGTTGATGTTTTCTCGAACGTGGACGCATTCCGGAATGTTGATGGGTTCCGGAATGTTGATGTATTCCAGAATGTTGAAAGATTCCGGAATGTTGATGGGTTCCGGAATGTTGATGTATTCCAGAAAGTTGTAAGATTACCGAATGTTGATGGATTCTAGAAAGTTGATGTATTCCCAAACGTGGACGCATTCCGGAATGTTGATGGGTTCGGGAATGTTTGCGGATTCTATAACGTTGATTGATTCCGGAATGTTGATGGATTCTAGAATGTTGTTGGGTCCTGGAGTGTTGCCTTCAGCCAAGTATCCCGGAATGTTGATGTATTCCAGAATGTTGAAAGATTCCGGAATGTTGATGGATTCTAGAATGTTGATGTATTCCCGAACGTGGACGCATTCCGGAATGTTGATGGGTTCCGGAATGTTGACAGATTCCATAACGTTGATTGATTCCGGAATGTTGATGGATTCTATAATGTTGATGTATTCCCGAACGTGGACGCATTCCGGAATGTTGATGGGTTCCGGAATGTTAACGGATTCCATAACGTTGATTGATTCCAGAATGTTGATCGATTCCAGAATGTTGTCAGGTCCTGGAGTTTTGCCTTCAGCCAAGTATCCCAAAATGTTGATGTATTCCAGAATGTTGAAAGATTCCGGAATGTTGATGGATTCTAGAATGTTGATGTATTCCCGAACGTGGACGCATTCCGGAAAGTTGATGGGTTCCGGAATGTTGATGTATTCCGGAATGTTGATGGATTCCGGAATGTTGATGGATTCTAGAAAGTTGATGTTTTCTCGAACGTGGACGCATTCCGGAATGTTGATGGGTTCCGGAATTTCTATGTATTCCAGAATGTTGAAAGTTTCCGGAATGTTGATGGGTTCCGGAATGTTGATGTATTCCAGAATGTTGTAAGATTCCGGAATGTTGATGGATTCTAGAATGTTGTTGGGTCCGGGAGCTTTGCCTTCAGCCAAGTATCCCAAAATGTTGATGTATTCCAGAATGTTGAAAGATTCCGGAATGTTGATGGATTCTAGAATGTTGATGTTTTATCGAACGTGGACGCATTCCAGAATGTTGATGGGTTCCGGAATGTTGATGTATTCCAGAATGTTGTAAGATTCCGGAATGTTGACGGATTCTAGAATGTTGATGTATTCCCGAATGTGGACGCATTCCGGAATGTTTACGGATTCTATGAAGTTGATTGATTCCGGAATGTTGATGGATTCTAGAATGTTGATGTATTCCCGAACGTGGACGCATTCCGGAATGTTGATGGATTCCGGAATGTTGATGGATTCTAGAATGTTGATGTTTTTCTCGAACGTGGACGCATTCCGGAATGTTGATGGGTTCCAGAATGTTGAAATATTCCGGAATGTTGATGGATTCTGGAATGTTGATGGATTCTAGAATGTTGATGTTTTCTCGAACGTGGACGCATTCCGGAATGTTGATGGGTTCCGGAATGTTGATGTATTCCAGAATGTTGTAAGATTCCTGAGTGTTGATGGATTCTAGAATGTTGTTGGGTCCTGGAGTTTTGCCTTCAGCCAAGTATCCCAAATGTTGATGTATTCCAGAATGTTGAAAGATTCCGGAATTTTGATGGATTCCGGAATGTTGATGGATTCTAGAATGTTGATGTTTTCTCGAACGTGGACGCATTCCGGAATGTTGATGGGTTCCGGAATGTTGACAGATTCTATAACGTTTATTGATTCCGGAATGTTGATGGATTCTATAATGTTGATGTATTCCCGAACGTTGACGCATTCCGGAATGTTGATGGGTTCCAGAATGTTGACGGATTCCATAACGTTGATTTATTCCAGAATGTTGATCGATTCCAGAATGTTGTCAGGTCCTGGAGTTTTGCCTTCAGCCAAGTATCCCAAAATGTTGATGTATTCCAGAATGTTGAAAGATTCCGGAATGTTGATGGATTCTAAAATGTTGATGTATTCCCGAACGTGGACGCATTCCGGAATGTTGATGGGTTCCAGAATGTTGACGGATTCCATAACGTTGATTTATTCCAGAATGTTGATCGATTCCAGAATGTTGTCAGGTCCTGGAGTTTTGCCTTCAGCCAAGTATCGCAAAATGTTGATGTATTCCAGAATGTTGAAAGATTCCGGAATGTTGATGGATTCTAAAATGTTGATGTATTCCCGAACGTGGACGCATTCCGGAATGTTGATGGGTTCCGGAATGTTGATGTATTCCGGAATATTGATGGATTCGGGAATGTTGATGGATTCTAGAATGTTGATGTTTTCTCGAACGTGGACGCATTCCGGAATGTTGATGGGTTCCGGAATGTTGATGTATTCCAGAATGTTGAAAGATTCCGGAATGTTGATGGATTCTAGAATGTTGATGTATTCCCGAACGTGGACGCATTCCGGAATGTTGATGGGTTCCGGAATGTTGACAGATTCTATAACGTTTATTGATTCCGGAATGTTGATGGATTCTATAATGTTGATGTATTCCCGAACGTTGACGCATTCCGGAATGTTGATGGGTTCCAGAATGTTGACGGATTCCATAACGTTGATTGATTCCAGAATGTTGATCGATTCCAGAATGTTGTTGGGTCCTGGAGTTTTGCCTTCAGCCAAGTATCCCAAAATGTTGATTTATTCCAGAATATTGATGGATTCCGGAATGTTGATGGATTATAGAATGTTGATGTTTTCTCGAACGTGGACGCATTCCGGAATGTTGATGGGTTCCGGAATGTTGATGTACTCCAGAATGTTGAAAGATTCCGGAATGTTGATGGGTTCCGGAATGTTGATGTATTCCAGAAAGTTGTAAGATTACCGAATGTTGATGGATTCTAGAAAGTTGATGTATTCCCAAACGTGGACGCATTCCGGAATGTTGATGGGTTCGGGAATGTTTGCGGATTCTATAACGTTGATTGATTCCGGAATGTTGATGGATTCTAGAATGTTGTTGGGTCCTGGAGTGTTGCCTTCAGCCAAGTATCCCAGAATGTTGATGTATTCCAGAATTTTGAAAGATTCCGGAATGTTGATGGATTCTAGAATGTTGATGTATTCCCGAACGTGGACGCATTCCGGAATGTTGATGGGTTCCGGAATGTTGACAGATTCCATAACGTTGATTGATTCCGGAATGTTGATGGATTCTATAATGTTGATGTATTCCCGAACGTGGACGCATTCCGGAATGTTGATGGGTTCCGGAATGTTAACGGATTCCATAACGTTGATTGATTCCAGAATGTTGATCGATTCCAGAATGTTGTCAGGTCCTGGAGTTTTGCCTTCAGCCAAGTATCCCAAAATGTTGATGTATTCCAGAATGTTGAAAGATTCCGGAATGTTGATGGATTCTAGAATGTTGATGTATTCCCGAACGTGGACGCATTCCGGAATGTTGATGGGTTCCGGAATGTTGATGTATTCCGGAATGTTGATGGATTCCGGAATGTTGATGGATTCTAGAATGTTGATGTTTTCTCGAACGTGGACGCATTCCGGAATGTTGATGGGTTCCGGAATTTCTATGTATTCCAGAATGTTGAAAGTTTCCGGAATGTTGATGGGTTCCGGAATGTTGATGTATTCCAGAATGTTGTAAGATTCCGGAATGTTGATGGATTCTAGAATGTTGTTGGGTCCGGGAGCTTTGCCTTCAGCCAAGTATCCCAAAATGTTGATGTATTCCAGAATGTTGAAAGATTCCGGAATGTTGATGGATTCTAGAATGTTGATGTTTTATCGAACGTGGACGCATTCCAGAATGTTGATGGGTTCCGGAATGTTGATGTATTCCAGAATGTTGTAAGATTCCGGAATGTTGACGGATTCTAGAACGTTGATGTATTCCCGAATGTGGACGCATTCCGGAATGTTTACGGATTCTATAAAGTTGATTGATTCGGAATGTTGATGGATTCTAGAATGTTGATGTATTCCCGAACGTGGACGCATTCCGGAATGTTGATGGATTTCGGAATGTTGATGGATTCTAGAATGTTGATGTTTTTCTCGAACGTGGACGCATTCCGGAATGTTGATGGGTTCCGGAATTTTTATGTATTCCAGAATGTTGAAAGATTCCGGAATGTTGATGGGTTCCGGAATGTTGATGTATTCCAGAATGTTGAAAGATTCCGGAATGTTGATGGGTTCCGGAATGTTGATGTATTCCAGAATGTTGAAAGATTCCGGAATGTTGATGGATTCTAGAATGTTGATGTAGTCCCGAACGTGGACGCATTCCGCAATGTTGATGGGTTCCGGAAAGTTGATGTATTCCAGAATGTTGTAAGATTCCTGAGTGTTGATGGATTCTAGAATGTTGTTGGGTCCTGGAGTTTTGCCTTCATCCAAGTATCCCAAAATGTTGATGTATTCCAGAATGTTGAAAGTTTCCGGAATGTTGATGGATTCTAGAATGTTGATGTAGTCCCGAACGTGGACGCATTCCGGAATGTTGATGGCTTCCAGAATTTCTATGTATTCCAGAATGTTGAAAGATTCCGGAATGTTGATGGGTTCCGGAATGTTGATGTATTCCAGAATGTTGTAAAATTACCGAATGTTGATGGATTCTAGAATGTTGATGTATTCCCGAACGTTGACGCATTCCGGAATGTTGATGGGCTCCGGAATGTTGATGTATTCCAGAATGTTGTAAGATTACCGAATGTTGATGGATTCTAGAATGTTGATGTACTCCCGAACGTGGACGCATTCCGGAATGTTGATGGGTTCCGGAATGTTGACGGATTCTATAAAGTTAATTGATTCCGGAATGTTGATGGATTCTAGAATGTTGATGTATTCCCGAACGTGGACGCATTCCGGAATGTTCATGTATTCCGGAATGTTGATGGATTCCGGAATGTTGATGGATTCTAAAATGTTGATGGATTCTAAAATGTTGATGTTTTCCCGAACGTGGATGCACTCCGGAATGTTGATGGGTTCCTAAATGTTGATGTATTCCAGAATGTTGAAAGATTCCGGAATGTTGATGGATTCCGGAATGTTGATGGATTCTAGAATGTTGATGTTTTCTCGAACATGGACGCATTCCGGAATGTTGATGGGTTCCGGAATGTTGATGGATTCTAGAATGTTGATGTATTCCCGAACGTGGATGCATTCCGGAATGTTGATGGGTTCCAGAATGTTGATCGATTCCAGAATGTTGTCAGGTCCTGGAGTTTTGCCTTCAGCCAAGTATCCCAAAATGTTGATGTATTCCAGAATGTTGAAAGATTCCGGAATGTTGATGGATTCTAGAATGTTGATGTATTCCCGAACGTGGACGCATTCCGGAATGTTGATGGGTTCCGGAATGTTGATGTATTCCGGAATGTTGATGGATTCCGGAATGTTGATGGATTCTAGAATGTTGATGTTTTCTCGAACGTGGACGCATTCCGGAATGTTGATGGGTTCCGGAATTTCTATGTATTCCAGAATGTTGAAAGTTTCCGGAATGTTGATGGGTTCCGGAATGTTGATGTATTCCAGAATGTTGTAAGATTCCGGAATGTTGATGGATTCTAGAATGTTGTTGGGTCCGGGAGCTTTGCCTTCAGCCAAGTATCCCAAAATGTTGATGTATTCCAGAATGTTGAAAGATTCCGGAATGTTGATGGATTCTAGAATGTTGATGTTTTATCGAACGTGGACGCATTCCAGAATGTTGATGGGTTCCGGAATGTTGATGTATTCCAGAATGTTGTAAGATTCCGGAATGTTGACGGATTCTAGAACGTTGATGTATTCCCGAATGTGGACGCATTCCGGAATGTTTACGGATTCTATAAAGTTGATTGATTCGGAATGTTGATGGATTCTAGAATGTTGATGTATTCCCGAACGTGGACGCATTCCGGAATGTTGATGATTTCGGATGTTGATGGATTCTAGAATGTTGATGTTTTTCTCGAACGTGGACGCATTCCGGAATGTTGATGGGTTCCGGAATTTTTATGTATTCCAGAATGTTGAAAGATTCCGGAATGTTGATGGGTTCCGGAATGTTGATGTATTCCAGAATGTGACGCATTCCGGAATGTTTACGGATTCTATAAAGTTGATTGATTCGGAATGTTGATGGATTCTAGAATGTTGATGTATTCCCGAACGTGGACGCATTCCGGAATGTTGATGGATTTCGGAATGTTGATGGATTCTAGAATGTTGATGTTTTTCTCGAACGTGGACGCATTCCGGAATGTTGATGGGTTCCGGAATTTTTATGTATTCCAGAATGTTGAAAGATTCCGGAATGTTGATGGGTTCCGGAATGTTGATGTATTCCAGAATGTTGAAAGATTCCGGAATGTTGATGGATTCTAGAATGTTGATGTAGTCCCGAACGTGGACGCATTCCGCAATGTTGATGGGTTCCGGAAAGTTGATGTATTCCAGAATGTTGTAAGATTCCTGAGTGTTGATGGATTCTAGAATGTTGTTGGGTCCTGGAGTTTTGCCTTCAGCCAAGTATCCCAAAATGTTGATGTATTCCAGAATGTTGAAAGTTTCCGAATGTTGATGGATTCTAGAATGTTGATGTAGTCCCGAACGTGGACGCATTCCGGAATGTTGATGGCTTCCAGAATTTCTATGTATTCCAGAATGTGAAAGATTCCGGAATGTTGATGGGTCCGGAATGTTGATGTATTCCAGAATGTTGTAAAATTACCGAATGTTGATGGATTCTAGAATGTGATGTATTCCCGAACGTTGACGCATTCCGGAATGTTGATGGGCTCCGGAATGTTGATGTATTCCAGAATGTTGTAAGATTACCGAATGTTGATGGATTCTAGAATGTTGATGTACTCCCGAACGTGGACGCATTCCGGAATGTTGATGGGTTCCGGAATGTTGACGGATTCTATAAAGTTAATTGATTCCGGAATGTTGATGGATTCTAGAATGTTGATGTATTCCCGAACGTGGACGCATTCCGGAATGTTCATGTATTCCGGAATGTTGATGGATTCCGGAATGTTGATGGATTCTAAAATGTTGATGGATTCTAAAATGTTGATGTTTCCGAACGTGGATGCACTCCGGAATGTTGATGGGTTCCTAAATGTTGATGTATTCCAGAATGTTGAAAGATTCCGGAATGTTGATGGATTCCGGAATGTTGATGGATTCTAGAATGTTGATGTTTTCTCGAACATGGACGCATTCCGGAATGTTGATGGGTTCCGGAATGTTGATGGATTCTAGAATGTTGATGTATTCCCGAACGTGGATGCATTCCGGAATGTTGATGGGTTCCGGAATGTGATGTATTCTGGAATGTTGATGGATTCCGGAATGTTGATGGATTCTAGAATGTGATGTTTTCTCGAACGTGGACGCATTCCGGAATGTTGATGGGTTCCGGAATGTCTATGTACTCCAGAATGTTGAAAGATTCCGGAATGTTGAAGGGTTCTGGAATGTTGATGTATTCCGGAATGTTGATGGATTCCGGAATGTTGATGGATTCTAGAATGTTGATGTTTTCTCGAACGTGGACGCATTCCGGAATGTTGATGGGTTCCGGAATGTTGATGTATTCCAGAATGTTGTAAGATTCCTGAATGTTGATGGATTCTAGAATGTTGTTGGGTCCTGGAGTTTTGCCTTCAGCCAAGTATCCCAAAATGTTGATGTATTCCAGAATGTTGAAAGATTCCGAATGTTGATGGATTCTAGAATCTTGATGTAGTCCCGAACGTGGACGCATTCCGGAATGTTGATGGGTTCCGGAATGTTGATGTATTCCAGAATGTTGAAAGATTCCGGAATGTTGATGGATTCCGGAATGTTGATGGATTCTTAAATGTTGATGTTTTCTCGAACGTGGACGCATTCCGGAATGTTGATGGGTTCCGGAATGTTGACAGATTCTATAACGTTTATTGATTCCGAATGTTGATGGATTCTATAATGTTGATGTATTCCCGAACGTTGACGCATTCCGGAATGTTGATGGTGTTCCAGAATGTTGACGGATTCCATAACGTTGATTCATTCCAGAATGTTGATCGATTCCAGAATGTTGTCAGGTCCTGGAGTTTTGCCTTCAGCCAAGTATCCCAAAATGTTGATGTATTCCAGAATGTTGAAAGATTCCGGAATGTTGATGGATTCTAAAATGTTGATGTATTCCCCGAACGTGACGCATTCGGAATGTTGAGGTTCCGGAATGTTGATGTATTCCGGATGTGATGGATTCCGAATGTTGATGGATTCTAGAATGTTGATGTTTCTCGAACGTGGACGCATTCCGGAATGTTGCATGGGTTCCGGAATTTTATGTATTCAGAATGTTGAAAGATTTCCGGAATGTTGATGGGTCCGGAATGTTGATGTATTCCAGAATGTTGAAAGATTCCGGAATGTTGATGGGTTCCGGAATGTTGATGTATTCCAGAATGTTGAAAGATTCTGGAATGTTGATGGATTCTAGAATGTGATGTAGTCCCGACGTGGACGCATTCCGCAATGTTGATGGGTTCCGGAATGTTGATGTATTCCAGAATGTTGAAAGATTCCGGAATGTTGATGGATTCCGGAATGTGATGGATTCTAGAATGTTGATGTTTTCTCGAACGTGGACGCATTCCGGAATGTTGATGGGGTTCCGGAATGTTGATGTATTCCAGAATGTTGAAAGATTCCGGAATGTTGATGGATTCTAGAATGTTGATGTATTCCCGACGTGGACGCATTCCGGAATGTTGATGGGTTCTGGAATGTTGACAGATTCTATAACGTTTATTGATTCCGGAATGTTGATGGATTCTATAATGTTGATGTATTCCCGAACGTTGACGCATTCCGGAATGTTGATGGGTTCCAGAATGTTGACGGATTCCATAACGTTGATTGATTCCAGAATGTTGATCGATTCCAGAATGTTGTCAGGTCCTGCAGTTTTGCCTTCAGCCAAGTATCCCAAAATGTTGATGTATTCCAGAATGTTGAAAGATTCCGGAATGTTGATGGATTCTAAAATGTTGATGTATTCCCGAACGTGGACGCATTCCGGAATGTTGATGGGTTCTGGAATGTTGATGTATTCGGAATGTTGATGGATTCCGGAATGTTGATGGATTCTAGAATGTTGATGTTTTCTCGAACGTGGACGCATTCCGGAATGTTGATGGGTTCCGGAATTTCTATGTATTCCAGAATGTTGAAAGATTCCGGAATGTTGATGGGTTCCGGAATGTTGATGTATTCCAGAATGTTGAAAGATTCCGGAATGTTGATGGATTCCGGAATGTTGATGGATTCTAGAATGTTGATGTTTTCTCGAACGTGGACGCATTCCGGAATGTTGATGGGTTCCGGAATGTTGATGTATTCCAGAATGTTGAAAGATTCCGGAATGTTGATGGATTCTAGAATGTTGATGTATTCCCGAACGTGGACGCATTCCGGAATGTTGATGGATTCCGGAATGTTGATGGATTCTAGAATGTTGATGTTTTTCTCGAACGTGGACGCATTCCGGAATGTTGATGGGTTCCAGAATGTTGAAATATTCCGGAATGTTGATGGATTCTGGAATGTTGATGGATTCTAGAATGTTGATGTTTTCTCGAACGAGGACGCATTCCGGAATGTTGATGGGTTCCGGAAAGTTGATGTATTCCAGAATGTTGTAAGATTCCTGAGTGTTGATGGATTCTAGAATGTTGTTGGGTCCTGGAGTTTTGCCTTCAGCCAAGTATCCCAAAATGTTGATGTATTCCAGAATGTTGAAAGATTCCGGAATGTTGATGGATTCTAGAATGTTGATGTAGTCCCGAACGTGGACGCATTCCGGAATGTTGATGGGTTCCGGAATGTTGATGTATTCCAGAATATTGAAAGATTCCGGAATTTTGATGGATTCCGGAATGTTGATGGATTCTAGAATGTTGATGTTTTCTCGAACGTGACGCATTCCGGAATGTTGATGGGTTCCGGAATGTTGACAGATTCTATAACGTTTATTGATTCCGGAATGTTGATGGATTCTATAATGTTGATGTTATTCCCGAACGTTGACGCATTCCGGAATGTTGATGGGTTCCAGAATGTTGACGGATTCCCATAACGTTGATTTGATTCCAGAATGTTGATCGATTCCAGAATGTTGTCAGGTCCTGGAGTTTTGCCTTCAGCCAAGTATCCCAAAATGTGATGTATTCCAGAATGTTGAAAGATTCCGGAATGTTGATGGATTCTAAATGTTGATGTATTTCCCGAACGTGGACGCATTCCGGAATGTTGATGGGTTCCGGAATGTTGATGTATTCCGGAATGTTGATGGATTCCGGAATGTTGATGGATTCTAGAATGTTGATGTTTTCTCGAACGTGGACGCATTCCGGAATGTTGATGGGTTCCGGAAAGTTGATGTATTCCAGAATGTTGTAAGATTCCTGAGTGTTGATGGATTCTAGAATGTTGTTGGGTCCTGGAGTTTTGCCTTCAGCCAAGTATCCCAAAATGTTGATGTATTCCAGAATGTTGAAAGATTCCGGAATGTTGATGGATTCTAGAATGTTGATGTAGTCCCGAACGTGGACGCATTCCGGAATGTTGATGGGTTCCGGAATGTTGATGTATTCCAGAATATTGAAAGATTCCGGAATTTTGATGGATTCCGGAATGTTGATGGATTCTAGAATGTTGATGTTTCTCGAACGTGGACGCATTCCGGAATGTTGATGGGTTCCGGAATGTTGACAGATTCTATAACGTTTATTGATTCCGGAATGTTGATGGATTCTATAATGTTGATGTATTCCCGAACGTTGACGCATTCCGGAATGTTGATGGGTTCCAGAATGTTGACGGATTCCATAACGTTGATTGATTCCAGAATGTTGATCGATTCCAGAATGTTGTCAGGTCCTGGAGTTTTGCCTTCAGCCAAGTATCCCAAAATGTTGATGTATTCCAGAATGTTGAAAGATTCCGGAATGTTGATGGATTCTAAAATGTTGATGTATTCCCGAACGTGGACGCATTCCGGAATGTTGATGGGTTGCGGAATGTTGATGTATTCCGGAATGTTGATGGATTCCGGAATGTTGATGGATTCTAGAATGTTGATGTTTTCTCGAACGTGGACGCATTCCGGAATGTTGATGGGTTCCGGAATTTTTATGTATTCCAGAATGTTGAAAGATCCGGAATGTTGATGGGTTCCGGAATGTTGATGTATTCCAGAATGTTGAAAGATTCCGGAATGTTGATGGGTTCCGGAATGTTGATGTATTCCAGAATGTTGAAAGATTCCGGAATGTTGATGGATTCTAGAATGTTGATGTAGTCCCGAACGTGGACGCATTCCGCAATGTTGATGGGTTCCGGAATGTTGATGTATTCCAGAATGTTGAAAGATTCCGGAATGTTGATGGATTCCGGAATGTTGATGGATTCTAGAATGTTGATGTTTTCTCGAACGTGGACGCATTCCGGAATGTTGATGGATTCTATAATGTTGATGTATTCCAGAATGTTGTAAGATTCCGGAATGTTGATGGATTCTAGAATGTTGATGTATTCCCGAACGTGGACGAATTCCGGAATGGTTGATGGGTTCCGGAATGTTTGATGTATTCCGGAATGTTGATGGATTCCGGAATGTTGATGGATTCTAGAATGTTGATGTTTCTCGAACGTGGACGCATTCCGGAATGTTGATGGGTTCCCGAATTTCTATGTATTCCAGAATGTTGAAAGTTTCCGGAATGTTGATGGGTTCCGGAATGTTGATGGTATTCCAGAATGTTGTAAGATTCCGGAATGTTGATGGATTCTAGAATGTTGTTGGGGTCCGGGAGCTTTGCCTTCAGCCAAGTATCCCAAAATGTTGATGTATTCCAGAATGTTGAAAGATTCCGGAATGTTGATGGATTCTAGAATGTTGATGTTTTACGGAACGTGGACGCATTCCAGAATGTTGATGGGTTCCGGAATGTTGATGTATTCCAGAATGTTGTAAGATTCCGGAATGTTGACGGATTCTAGAACGTTGATGTATTCCCGAATGTGGACGCATTCCGGAATGTTTACGGATTCTATGAAGTTGATTGATTCCGGAATGTTGATGGATTCTAGAATGTTGATGTATTCCCGAATGTGGACGCATTCCGGAATGTTGATGGATTCCGGAATGTTGATGGATTCTAGAATGTTGATGTTTTTCTCGAACGTGGACGCATTCCGGAATGTTGATGGGTTCCGGAATGTTGAAATATTCCGGAATGTTGATGGATTCTGGAATGTTGATGGATTCTAGAATGTTGATGTTTTCTCGAACGTGGACGCATTCCGGAATGTTGATGGGTTCCGGAATGTTGATGTATTCCAGAATGTTGTAAGATTCCTGAGTGTTGATGGATTCTAGAATGTTGTTGGGTCCTGGAGTTTTGCCTTCAGCCAAGTATCCCAAAATGTTGATGTATTCCAGAATGTTTGAAAGATTCCGGAATGTTGATGGATTCTAGAATGTGATGTAGTCCCGACGTGGACGCATTCCGGAATGTTGATGGGTTCCGGAATGTTGATGTATTCCAGAATGTTGAAAAGATTCCGGAATTTTGATGGATTCCGGAATGTGATGGATTCTAGAATGTTGATGTTTCTCGAACGTGGACGCGTTCCGGAATGTTGATGGGTTCCGGAATGTGACAGATTCTATAACGTTTATTGATTCCGGAATGTTGATGGATTCTATAATGTTTGATGTATTCCCGAACGTTGGACGCATTCCGGAATGTTGATGGGTTCCAGAATGTTGACGGATTCCATTAACGTTGATTTATTCCAGAATGTTGATCGATTCCAGAATGTTGTCAGGTCCTGGAGTTTTGCCTTCAGCCAAGTATCCCCAAAATGTTGATGTATTCCAGAATGTTGAAAATTCCGGAAATGTTGATGGATTCTAAAATGTTGATGTATTCCCGAACGTGGACGCATTCCGGAATGTTGATGGGTCCGGGAATGTTGATGTATTCCGGAATATTGATGGATTCCGGGAATGTTGATGGCATTCTAGAATGATTGATGTTTTCTCGAACGTGGGACGCATTCCGGAATGTGATGGGTTCCGGAATGTTGATGTATTCCAGAATGTTGAAAAGATTCCGGAATGTTGATGGATTCTAATGTTGATGTATTCCCGAACGTGGACGCATTCCGAATGTTGATGGGTTCCGGGAATGTTGACAGATTCTATAACGTTTATTGATTCCGGAATGTTGATGATTCTATAATGTTGATGTATTCCCGAACGTTGACGCATTCCGGAATGTTGATGGGTTCCAGAATGTTGACGGGATTCCATAAACGTTGATTGATTCCAGAATGTTGATCGATTCCAGAATGGTTGGGTCCTGGAGTTTGCCTTCAGCCAAGTATCCCAAAATGTGATGTATTCCAGAATATGATGGATTCCGGAATGTTGATGGATTTATAGAATGGTTGATGTTTCTCGAACGTGGACGCATTCCGGAATGTTGATGGGTTCCGGAATGTGATGTACTCCAGAATGTTGAAAGATTCCGGAATGTTGATGGGGTTCCGGAATGTTGATGTGATTCCAGAAAGTTGTAAGATTACCGAATGTTGATGGATCTAGAAAGTGATGTATTCCCAAACGTGGATGCATCCGGAATGTTGATGGGTTCGGGAAGTTTGCGGATTCTATAACGCTTGCATTGATTCCGGAATGTTGATGGATTCTAGAATGTTGTTGGGTCCTGGATGTGCCTTCAGCCAAGTTATCCCGAAATGTTTGATGTATTCCAGAATGTTGAAAGATTCCGGAATGTTGATGGAATTCTAGAATGTTGATGTATTCCCGAACGGGACGCATTCCGGAATGTTGATGGGTTCTGGAATGTGACAGATTCTATAAACGTTTATTGATTCCGGAATGTTGATGGATTCTATAATGTTGATGTATTCCCGAACGTTGACGCATTCCGGAATGTTGATGGGTTCCAGAATGTTGACGGATTCCATAACGTTGATTGATTCCAGAATGTTGATCGATTCCAGAATGTTGTCAGGTCCTGCAGTTTTGCCTTCAGCCAAGTATCCCAAAATGTTGATGTATTCCAGAATGTTGAAAGATTCCGGAATGTTGATGGATTCTAAAATGTTGATGTATTCCCGAACGTGGACGCATTCCGGAATGTTGATGGGTTCTGGAATGTTGATGTATTCCGGAATGTTGATGGATTCCGGAATGTTGATGGATTCTAGAATGTTGATGTTTTCTCGAACGTGGACGCATTCCGGAATGTTGATGGGTTCCGGAATTTCTATGTATTCCAGAATGTTGAAAGATTCCGGAATGTTGATGGGTTCCGGAATGTTGATGTATTCCAGAATGTTGAAAGATTCCGGAATGTTGATGGAGTTCCGGAATGTTGATGGATTCTAGAATGTTGATGTTTCTCGAACGTGGACGCATTCCGGAATGTTGATGGGTTCCGGAATGTTGATGTATTCCAGAATGTTGAAAGATTCCGGAATGTTGATGGATTCTAGAATGTTGATGTATTCCCGAACGTGGACGCATTCCGGAATGTTGATGGATTCCGGAATGTTGATGGATTCTAGAATGTTGATGTTTTTCTCGAACGTGGACGCATTCCGGAATGTTGATGGGTTCCAGAATGTTGAAATATTCCGGAATGTTGATGGATTCTGGAATGTTGATGGATTCTAGAATGTTGATGTTTTCTCGAACGAGGACGCATTCCGGAATGTTGATGGGTTCCGGAAAGTTGATGTATTCCAGAATGTTGTAAGATTCCTGAGTGTTGATGGATTCTAGAATGTTGTTGGGTCCTGGAGTTTGCCTTCAGCCAAGTATCCCAAAATGTTGATGTATTCCAGAATGTTGAAAGATTCCGGAATGTTGATGGATTCTAGAATGTTGATGTAGTCCCGAACGTGGACGCATTCCGGAATGTTGATGGGTTCCGGAATGTTGATGTATTCCAGAATATTGAAAGATTCCGGAATTTTGATGGATTCCGGAATGTTGATGGATTCTAGAATGTTGATGTTTCTCGAACGTGGACGCATTCCGGAATGTTGATGGGTTCCGGAATGTTGACAGATTCTATAACGTTTATTGATTCCGGAATGTTGATGGATTCTATAATGTTGATGTATTCCCGAACGTTGACGCATTCCGGAATGTTGATGGGTTCCAGAAATGTTGACGGATTCCATAACGTTGATTGATTCCAGAATGTTGATCGATTCCAGAATGTTGTCAGGTCCTGGAGTTTTGCCTTCAGCCAAGTATCCCAAAATGTTGATGTATTCCAGAATGTTGAAAGATTCCGGAATGTTGATGGATTCTAAAATGTTGATGTATTCCCGAACGTGGACGCATCGGAATGTTGATGGGTTCCGGAATGTTGATGTATTCCGGAATGTTGATGGATTCCGGAATGTTGATGGATTCTAGAATGTTGATGTTTTCTCGAACGTGGACGCATTCCGGAATGTTGATGGGTTCCGGAAAGTTGATGTATTCCAGAATGTTGTAAGATTCCTGAGTGTTGATGGATTCTAGAATGTTGTTGGGTCCTGGAGTTTTGCCTTCAGCCAAGTATCCCAAAATGTTGATGTATTCCAGAATGTTGAAAGATTCCGGAATGTTGATGGATTCTAGAATGTTGATGTAGTCCCGAACCGTGGACGCATTCCGGAATGTTGATGGGTTCCGGAATGTTGATGTATTCCAGAATATTGAAAGATTCCGGAATTTTGATGGATTCCGGAATGTTGATGGATTCTAGAATGTTGATGTTTTCTCGAACGTGGACGCATTCCGGAATGTTGATGGGTTCCGGAATGTTGACAGATTCTATAACGTTTATTGATTCCGGAATGTTGATGGATTCTATAATGTTGATGTATTTCCCGAACGTTGACGCATTCCGGAATGTTGATGGGTTCCGGAATGTTGACGGATTCCATAACGTTGATTGATTCCAGAATGTTGATCGATTCCAGAATGTTGTCAGGTCCTGGAGTTTTGCCTTCAGCCAAGTATCCCAAAATGTTGATGTATTCCAGAATGTTGAAAGATTCCGGAATGTTGATGGATTCTAAAATGTTGATGTATTCCCGAACGTGGACGCATTCCGGAATGTTGATGGGTTGCGGAATGTTGATGTATTCCGGAATGTTGATGGATTCCGGAATGTTGATGGATTCTAGAATGTTGATGTTTTCTCGAACGTGGACGCATTCCGGAATGTTGATGGGTTCCGGAATTTTATGTATTCCAGAATGTTGAAAGATTCCGGAATGTTGATGGGTTCCGGAATGTTGATGTATTCCAGAATGTTGAAAGATTCCGGAATGTTGATGGGTTCCGGAATGTTGATGTATTCCAGAATGTTGAAAGATTCCGGAATGTTGATGGATTCTAGAATGTTGATGTAGTCCCGAACGTGGACGCATTCCGCAATGTTGATGGGTTCCGGAATGTTGATGTATTCCAGAATGTTGAAAGATTCCGGAATGTTGATGGATTCCGGAAATGTTGATGGATTCTAGAATGTTGATGTTTTCTCGAACGTGGACGCATTCCGGAATGTTGATGGATTCTTAATGTTGATGTATTCCAGAATGTTGTAAGATTCCGGAATGTTGATGGATTCTAGAATGTTGATGTATTCCCGAACGTGGACGAATTCCGGAACTGTTGATGGGTTCCGGAATGTTGATGTATTCCGGAATGTTGATGGATTCCGGTAATGTTGATGGGATTCTAGAATGTTGATGTTTTCCTTCGAACGTGGACGCATTCCGGAATGTTGATGGGTTCCCGAATTTCTATGTATTCCAGAATGTTGAAAGTTTCCGGAATGTTGATGGGTTCCGGAATGTTGATGTATTCCAGAATGTTGTAAGATTCCGGAATGTTGATGGATTCTAGAATGTTGTTGGGTCCGGGAGCTTTGCCTTCAGCCAAGTATCCCAAAATGTTGATGTATTCCAGAATGTTGAAAGATTCCGGAATGTTGATGGATTCTAGAATTGTTGATGTTTTACGGAACGTGGACGCATTCCAGAATGTTGATGGGTTCCGGAATGTTGATGTATTCCAGAATGTTGTAAGATTCCGGAATGTTGACGGATTCTAGAACGTTGATGTATTCCCGAATGTGGACGCATTCCGGAATGTTTACGGATTCTATGAAGTTGATTGATTCCGGAATGTTGATGGATTCTAGAATGTTGATGTATTCCCGAATGTGGACGCATTCCGGAATGTTGATGGATTCCGGAATGTTGATTGGATTCTAGAATGTTGATGTTTTTCTCGAACGTGGACGCATTCCGGAATGTTGATGGGGTTCCGGAATGTTGAAATATTCCGGAATGTTGATGGATTCTGGAATGTTGATGGATTCTAGAATGTTGATGTTTTCTCGAACGTGGACGCATTCCGGAATGTTGATGGGTTCCGGAATGTTGATGTATTCCAGAATGTTGTAAGATTCCTGAGTGTTGATGGATTCTAGAATGTTGTTGGGTCCTGGAGTTTTGCCTTCAGCCCAAGTATCCCAAAATGTTGATGTATTCCAGAATGTTGAAAGATTCCGGAATGTTGATGGATTCTAGAATGTTGATGTAGTCCCGAACGTGGACGCATTCCGGAATGTTGATGGGTTCCGGAATGTTGATGTATTCCAGAATGTTGAAAGATTCCGGAATTTTGATGGATTCCGGAATGTTGATGGATTCTAGAATGTTGATGTTTTCTCGAACGTGGACGCGTTCCGGAATGTTGATGGGTTCCGGAATGTTGACAGATTCTATAACGTTTATTGATTCCGGAATGTTGATGGATTCTATAATGTTGATGTATTCCCGAACGTTGACGCATTCCGGAATGTTGATGGGTTCCAGAAATGTTGACGGATTCCATAACGTTGATTTATTCCAGAATGTTGATCGATTCCAGAATGTTGTCAGGTCCTGGAGTTTTGCCTTCAGCCAAGTATCCCAAAATGTTGATGTATTCCAGAATGTTGAAAGATTCCGGAATGTTGATGGATTCTAAAATGTTGATGTATTCCCGAACGTGGACGCATTCCGGAATGTTGATGGGTTCCGGAATGTTGATGTATTCCGGAATATTGATGGATTCCGGAAATGTTGATGGATTCTAGAATGTTGATGTTTTCTCGAACGTGGACGCATTCCGGAATGTTGATGGGTTCCGGAATGTTGATGTATTCCAGAATGTTGAAAGATTCCGGAATGTTGATGGATTCTAGAATGTTGATGTATTCCCCGAACGTGGACGCATTCCGGAATGTTGATGGGTTCCGGAATGTTGACAGATTCTATAACGTTTATTGATTCCGGAATGTTTGATGGATTCTATAATGTTGATGTATTCCCCGAACGTTGACGCATTCCGGAATGTTGATGGGTTCCAGAATGTTGACGGATTCCATAACGTTGATTGATTCCAGAATGTTGATCGATTCCAGAATGTTGTTGGGTCCTGGAGTTTTGCCTTCAGCCAAGTATCCCAAAATGTTGATGTATTCCAGAATATTGATGGATTCCGGAATGTTGATGGATTATAGAATGTTGATGTTTTCTCGAACGTGGACGCATTCCGGAATGTTGATGGGTTCCGGAATGTTGATGTACTCCAGAATGTTGAAAGATTCCGGAATGTTGATGGGTTCCGGAATGTTGAATGTATTCCAGAAAGTTGTAAGATTACCGAATGTTGATGGATTCTAGAAAGTTGATGTATTCCCAAACGTGGATGCATTCCGGAATGTTGATGGGTTCGGGAATGTTTGCGGATTCTATAACGTTGATTGATTCCGGAATGTTGATGGATTCTAGAATGTTGTTGGGTCCTGGAGTGTTGCCTTCAGCCAAGTATCCCGGAATGTTGATGTATTCCAGAATGTTGAAAGATTCCGGAATGTTGATGGATTCTAGAATGTTGATGTAGTCCCGAACGTGGACGCATTCCGGAATGTTGATGGGTTCCGGAATGTTGATGTATTCCAGAATGTTGAAAGATTCCGGAATTTTGATGGATTCCGGAATGTTGATGGATTCTAGAATGTTGATGTTTTCTCGAACGTGGACGCGTTCCGGAATGTTGATGGGTTCCGGAATGTTGACAGATTCTATAACGTTTATTGATTCCGGAATGTTGATGGATTCTATAATGTTGATGTATTCCCGAACGTTGACGCATTCCGGAATGTTGATGGGTTCCAGAATGTTGACGGATTCCATAACGTTGATTTATTCCAGAATGTTGATCGATTCCAGAATGTTGTCAGGTCCTGGAGTTTTGCCTTCAGCCAAGTATCCCAAAATGTTGATGTATTCCAGAATGTTGAAAGATTCCGGAATGTTGATGGATTCTAAAATGTTGATGTATTCCCGAACGTGGACGCATTCCGGAATGTTGATGGGTTCCGGAATGTTGATGTATTCCGGAATATTGATGGATTCCGGAATGTTGATGGATTCTAGAATGTTGATGTTTTCTCGAACGTGGACGCATTCCGGAATGTTGATGGGTTCCGGAATGTTGATGTATTCCAGAATGTTGAAAGATTCCGGAATGTTGATGGATTCTAGAATGTTGATGTATTCCCGAACGTGGACGCATTCCGGAATGTTGATGGGTTCCGGAATGTTGACAGATTCTATAACGTTTATTGATTCCGGAATGTTGATGGATTCTATAATGTTGATGTATTCCCGAACGTTGACGCATTCCGGAATGTTGATGGGTTCCAGAATGTTGACGGATTCCATAACGTTGATTGATTCCAGAATGTTGATCGATTCCAGAATGTTGTTGGGTCCTGGAGTTTTGCCTTCAGCCAAGTATCCCAAAATGTTGATGTATTCCAGAATATTGATGGATTCCGGAATGTTGATGGATTATAGAATGTTGATGTTTTCTCGAACGTGGACGCATTCCGGAATGTTGATGGGTTCCGGAATGTTGATGTACTCCAGAATGTTGAAAGATTCCGGAATGTTGATGGGTTCCGGAATGTTGATGTATTCCAGAAAGTTGTAAGATTACCGAATGTTGATGGATTCTAGAAAGTTGATGTATTCCCAAACGTGGATGCATTCCGGAATGTTGATGGGTTCGGGAATGTTTGCGGATTCTATAACGTTGATTGATTCCGGAATGTTGATGGATTCTAGAATGTTGTTGGGTCCTGGAGTGTTGCCTTCAGCCAAGTATCCCGGAATGTTGATGTATTCCAGAATGTTGAAAGATTCCGGAATGTTGATGGATTCTAGAATGTTGATGTATTCCCGAACGTGGACGCATTCCGGAATGTTGATGGGTTCCGGAATGTTGACAGATTCTATAACGTTTATTGATTCCGGAATGTTGATGGATTCTATAATGTTGATGTATTCCCGAACGTTGACGCATTCCGGAATGTTGATGGGTTCCAGAATGTTGACGGATTCCATAACGTTGATTGATTCCAGAATGTTGATCGATTCCAGAATGTTGTTGGGTCCTGGAGTTTTGCCTTCAGCCAAGTATCCCAAAATGTTGATGTATTCCAGAATATTGATGGATTCCGGAATGTTGATGGATTATAGAATGTTGATGTTTTCTCGAACGTGGACGCATTCCGGAATGTTGATGGGTTCCGGAATGTTGATGTACTCCAGAATGTTGAAAGATTCCGGAATGTTGATGGGTTCCGGAATGTTGATGTATTCCAGAAAGTTGTAAGATTACCGAATGTTGATGGATTCTAGAAAGTTGATGTATTCCCAAACGTGGATGCATTCCGGAATGTTGATGGGTTCGGGAATGTTTGCGGATTCTATAACGTTGATTGATTCCGGAATGTTGATGGATTCTAGAATGTTGTTGGGTCCTGGAGTGTTGCCTTCAGCCAAGTATCCCGGAATGTTGATGTATTCCAGAATGTTGAAAGATTCCGGAATGTTGATGGATTCTAGAATGTTGATGTATTCCCGAACGTGGACGCATTCCGGAATGTTGATGGGTTCCGGAATGTTGACAGATTCCATAACGTTGATTGATTCCGGAATGTTGATGGATTCTATAATGTTGATGTATTCCCGAACGTGGACGCATTCCGGAATGTTGATGGGTTCCGGAATGTTAACGGATTCCATAACGTTGATTGATTCCAGAATGTTGATCGATTCCAGAATGTTGTCAGGTCCTGGAGTTTTGCCTTCAGCCAAGTATCCCAAAATGTTGATGTATTCCAGAATGTTGAAAGATTCCGGAATGTTGATGGATTCTAGAATGTTGATGTTTTCTCGAACGTGGACGCATTCCGGAATGTTGATGGGTTCCGGAATTTCTATGTATTCCAGAATGTTGAAAGTTTCCGGAATGTTGATGGGTTCCGGAATGTTGATGTATTCCAGAATGTTGAAAGATTCCAGAATGTTGATGGATTCTAGAATGTTGATGTTTTATCGAACGTGGACGCATTCCAGAATGTTGATGGGTTCCGGAATGTTGATGTATTCCAGAAAGTTGTAAGATTACCGAATGTTGATGGATTCTAGAAAGTTGATGTATTCCCAAACGTGGACGCATTCCGGAATGTTGATGGGTTCGGGAATGTTTGCGGATTCTATAACGTTGATTGATTCCGGAATGTTGATGGATTCTAGAATGTTGTTGGGTCCTGGAGTGTTGCCTTCAGCCAAGTATCCCGGAATGTTGATGTATTCCAGAATTTTGAAAGATTCCGGAATGTTGATGGATTCTAGAATGTTGATGTATTCCCGAACGTGGACGCATTCCGGAATGTTGATGGGTTCCGGAATGTTAACGGATTCCGTAACGTTGATTGATTCCAGAATGTTGATCGATTCCAGAATGTTGTCAGGTCCTGGAGTTTTGCCTTCAGCCAAGTATCCCAAAATGTTGATGTATTCCAGAATGTTGAAAGATTCCGGAATGTTGATGGATTCTAGAATGTTGATGTATTCCCGAACGTGGACGCATTCCGGAATGTTGATGGGTTCCGGAATGTTGATGTATTCCGGAATGTTGATGGATTCTAGAATGTTGATGTTTTCTCGAACGTGGACGCATTCCGGAATGTTGATGGGTTCCGGAATTTCTATGTATTCCAGAATGTTGAAAGTTTCCGGAATGTTGATGGGTTCCGGAATGTTGATGTATTCCAGAATGTTGTAAGATTCCGGAATGTTGATGGATTCTAGAATGTTGTTGGGTCCGGGAGCTTTGCCTTCAGCCAAGTATCCCAAAATGTTGATGTATTCCAGAATGTTGAAAGATTCCGGAATGTTGATGGATTCTAGAATGTTGATGTTTTATCGAACGTGGACGCATTCCAGAATGTTGATGGGTTCCGGAATGTTGATGTATTCCAGAATGTTTTAAGATTCCGGAATGTTGACGGATTCTAGAACGTTGATGTATTCCCGAATGTGGACGCATTCCGGAATGTTTACGGATTCTATAAAGTTGATTGATTCGGAATGTTGATGGATTCTAGAATGTTGATGTATTCCCGAATGTGGACGCATTCCGGAATGTTGATGGATTCCGGAATGTTGATGGATTCTAGAATGTTGATGTTTTTCTCGAACGTGGACGCATTCCGGAATGTTGATGGGTTCCAGAATGTTGAAATATTCCGGAATGTTGATGGATTCTGGAATGTCGATGGATTCTAGAATGTTGATGTATTCTCGAACGTGGACGCATTCCGGAATGTTGATGGGTTCCGGAAAGTTGATGTATTCCAGAATGTTGTAAGATTCCTGAGTGTTGATGGATTCTAGAATGTTGTTGGGTCCTGGAGTTTTGCCTTCAGCCAAGTATCCCAAAATGTTGATGTATTCCAGAATGTTGAAAGTTTCCGGAATGTTGATGGATTCTAGAATGTTGATGTAGTCCCGAACGTGGACGCATTCCGGAATGTTGATGGCTTCAAGAATTTCTATGTATTCCAGAATGTTGAAAGATTCCGGAATGTTGATGGGTTCCGGAATGTTGATGTATTCCAGAATGTTGTAAGATTACCGAATGTTGATGGATTCTAGAATGTTGATGTATTCCCGAACGTTGACGCATTCCGGAATGTTGATGGGCTCCGGAATGTTGATGTATTCCAGAATGTTGTAAGATTACCGAATGTTGATGGATTCTAGAATGTTGATGTACTCCCGAACGTGGACGCATTCCGGAATGTTGATGGGTTCCGGAATGTTGACGGATTCTATAAAGTTAATTGATTCCGGAATGTTGATGGATTCTAGAATGTTGATGTATTCCCGAACGTGGACGCATTCCGGAATGTTGATGGGTTCCGGAATGTTCATGTATTCCGGAATGTTGATGGATTCCGGAATGTTGATGGATTCTAAAATGTTGATGTTTTCCCGAACGTGGATGCATTCCGGAATGTTGATGGGTTCCTAAATGTTGATGTATTCCAGAATGTTGAAAGATTCCGGAATGTTGATGGATTCCGGAATGTTGATGGATTCTAGAATGTTGATGTTTTCTCGAACATGGACGCATTCCGGAATGTTGATGGGTTCCGGAATGTTGATGCATTCCAGAATGTTGATGGATTCTAGAATGTTGATGTATTCCCGAACGTGGACGCATTCCGGAATGTTGATGGGTTCCGGAATGTTGATGTATTCTGGAATGTTGATGGATTCCGGAATGTTGATGGATTCTAGAATGTTGATGTTTTCTCGAACGTGGACGCATTCCGGAATGTTGATGGGTTCCGGAATGTCTATGTACTCCAGAATGTTGAAAGATTCCGGAATGTTGATGGGTTCTGGAATGTTGATGTATTCCGGAATGTTGATGGATTCCGGAATGTTGATGGATTCTAGAATGTTGATGTTTTCTCGAACGTGGACGCATTCCGGAATGTTGATGGGTTCCGGAATGTTGATGTATTCCAGAATGTTGTAAGATTCCTGAGTGTTGATGGATTCTAGAATGTTGTTGGGTCCTGGAGTTTTGCCTTCAGCCAAGTATCCCAAAATGTAGATGTATTCCAGAATGTTGAAAGATTCCGGAATGTTGATGGATTCTAGAATGTTGATGTTTTATGGAACGTGGACGCATTCCAGAATGTTGATGGGTTCCGGAATGTTGATGTATTCCAGAATGTTGTAAGATTCCGGAATGTTGACGGATTCTAGAACGTTGATGTATTCCCGAATGTGGACGCATTCCGGAATGTTTACGGATTCTATGAAGTTGATTGATTCCGGAATGTTGATGGATTCTAGAATGTTGATGTATTCCCGAACGTGGACGCATTCCGGAATGTTGATGGATTCCGGAATGTTGATGGATTCTAGAATGTTGATGTTTTTCTCGAACGTGGACGCATTCCGGAATGTTGATGGGTTCCAGAATGTTGAAATATTCCGGAATGTTAAAGGATTCTGGAATGTTGATGGATTCTAGAATGTTGATGTTTTCTCGAACGTGGACGCATTCCGGAATGTTGATGGGTTCCGGACTGTTGATGTATTCCAGAATGTTGTAAGATTCCTGAGTGTTGATGGATTCTAGAATGTTGTTGGGTCCTGGAGTTTTGCCTTCAGCCAAGTATCCCAAAATGTTGATGTATTCCAGAATGTTGAAAGATTCCGGAATGTTGATGGATTCTAGAATGTTGATGTAGTCCCGAACGTGGACGCATTCCGGAATGTTGATGGGTTCCGGAATGTTGATGTATTCCAGAATGTTGAAAGATTCCGGAATTTTGATGGATTCCGGAATGTTGATGGATTCTAGAATGTTGATGTTTTCTCGAACGTGGACGCATTCTGGAATGTTGATGGGTTCCGGAATGTTGACAGATTCTATAACGTTTATTGATTCCGGAATGTTGATGGATTCTATAATGTTGATGTATTCCCGAACGTTGACGCATTCCGGAATGTTGATGGGTTCCAGAATGTTGACGGATTCCATAACGTTGATTTATTCCAGAATGTTGATCGATTCCAGAATGTTGTCAGGTCCTGGAGTTTTGCCTTCAGCCAAGTATCCCAAAATGTTGATGTATTCCAGAATGTTGAAAGATTCCGGAATGTTGATGGATTCTAAAATGTTGATGTATTCCCGAACGTGGACGCATTCCGGAATGTTGATGGGTTCCGGAATGTTGATGTATTCCGGAATATTGATGGATTCCGGAATGTTGATGGATTCTAGAATGTTGATGTTTTCTCGAACGTGGACGCATTCCGGAATGTTGATGGGTTCCGGAATGTTGATGTATTCCAGAATGTTGAAAGATTCCGGAATGTTGATGGATTCTAGAATGTTGATGTATTCCCGAACGTGGACGCATTCCGGAATGTTGATGGGTTCCGGAATGTTGACAGATTCTATAACGTTTATTGATTCCGGAATGTTGATGGATTCTATAATGTTGATGTATTCCCGAACGTTGACGCATTCCGGAATGTTGATGGGTTCCAGAATGTTGACGGATTCCATAACGTTGATTAATTCCAGAATGTTGATCGATTCCAGAATGTTGTCAGGATCTGGAGTTTTGCCTTCAGCCAAGTATCCCAAAATGTTGATGTATTCCAGAATGTTGAAAGATTCCGGAATGTTGATGGATTCTAAAATGTTGATGTATTCCCGAACGTGGACGCATTCCGGAATGTTGATGGGTTCCAGAATGTTGACGGATTCCATAACGTTGATTTATTCCAGAATGTTGATCGATTCCAGAATGTTGTCAGGTCCTGGAGTTTTGCCTTCAGCCAAGTATCCCAAAATGTTGATGTATTCCAGAATGTTGAAAGATTCCGGAATGTTGATGGATTCTAAAATGTTGATGTATTCCCGAACGTGGACGCATTCCGGAATGTTGATGGGTTCCGGAATGTTGATGTATTCCGGAATATTGATGGATTCCGGAATGTTGATGGATTCTAGAATGTTGATGTTTTCTCGAACGTGGACGCATTCCGGAATGTTGATGGGTTCCGGAATGTTGATGTATTCCAGAATGTTGAAAGATTCCGGAATGTTGATGGATTCTAGAATGTTGATGTATTCCCGAACGTGGACGCATTCCGGAATGTTGATGGGTTCCGGAATGTTGACAGATTCTATAACGTTTATTGATTCCGGAATGTTGATGGATTCTATAATGTTAATGTATTCCCGAACGTTGACGCATTCCGGAATGTTGATGGGTTCCAGAATGTTGACGGATTCCATAACGTTGATTGATTCCAGAATGTTGATCGATTCCAGAATGTTGTTGGGTCCTGGAGTTTTGCCTTCAGCCAAGTATCCCAAAATGTTGATTTATTCCAGAATATTGATGGATTCCGGAATGTTGATGGATTATAGAATGTTGATGTTTTCTCGAACGTGGACGCATTCCGGAATGTTGATGGGTTCCGGAATGTTGATGTACTCCAGAATGTTGAAAGATTCCGGAATGTTGATGGGTTCCGGAATGTTGATGTATTCCAGAAAGTTGTAAGATTACCGAATGTTGATGGATTCTAGAAAGTTGATGTATTCCCAAACGTGGACGCATTCCGGAATGTTGATGGGTTCGGGAATGTTTGCGGATCCTATAACGTTGATTGATTCCGGAATGTTGATGGATTCTAGAATGTTGTTGGGTCCTGGAGTGTTGCCTTCAGCCAAGTATCCCGGAATGTTGATGTATTCCAGAATTTTGAAAGATTCCGGAATGTTGATGGATTCTAGAATGTTGATGTATTCCCGAACGTGGACGCATTCCGGAATGTTGATGGGTTCCGGAATGTTGACAGATTCCATAACGTTGATTGATTCCGGAATGTTGATGGATTCTATAATGTTGATGTATTCCCGAACGTGGACGCATTCCGGAATGTTGATGGGTTCCGGAATGTTAACGGATTCCATAACGTTGATTGATTCCAGAATGTTGATCGATTCCAGAATGTTGTCAGGTCCTGGAGTTTTGCCTTCAGCCAAGTATCCCAAAATGTTGATGTATTCCAGAATGTTGAAAGATTCCGGAATGTTGATGGATTCTAGAATGTTGATGTATTCCCGAACGTGGACGCATTCCGGAATGTTGATGGGTTCCGGAATGTTGATGTATTCCGGAATGTTGATGGATTCCGGAATGTTGATGGATTCTAGAATGTTGATGTTTTCTCGAACGTGGACGCATTCCGGAATGTTGATGGGTTCCGGAATTTCTATGTATTCCAGAATGTTGAAAGTTTCCGGAATGTTGATGGGTTCCGGAATGTTGATGTATTCCAGAATGTTGTAAGATTCCGGAATGTTGATGGATTCTAGAATGTTGTTGGGTCCGGGAGCTTTGCCTTCAGCCAAGTATCCCAAAATGTTGATGTATTCCAGAATGTTGAAAGATTCCGGAATGTTGATGGATTCTAGAATGTTGATGTTTTATCGAACGTGGACGCATTCCAGAATGTTGATGGGTTCCGGAATGTTGATGTATTCCAGAATGTTGTAAGATTCCGGAATGTTGACGGATTCTAGAACGTTGATGTATTCCCGAATGTGGACGCGTTCCGGAATGTTTACGGATTCTATAAAGTTGATTGATTCGGAATGTTGATGGATTCTAGAATGTTGATGTATTCCCGAACGTGGACGCATTCCGGAATGTTGATGGATTCCGGAATGTTGATGGATTCTAGAATGTTGAAAGATTCCGGAATGTTGATGGATTCCGGAATGTTGATGGATTCTAGAATGTTGATGTATTCTCGAACGTGGACGCATTCCGGAATGTTGATGGGTTCCGGAAAGTTGATGTATTCCAGAATGTTGTAAGATTCCTGAGTGTTGATGGATTCTAGAATGTTGTTGGGTCCTGGAGTTTTGCCTTCAGCCAAGTATCCCAAAATGTTGATGTATTCCAGAATGTTGAAAGTTTCCGGAATGTTGATGGATTCTAGAATGTTGATGTAGTCCCGAACGTGGACGCATTCCGGAATGTTGATGGCTTCCAGAATTTCTATGTTTTCCAGAATGTTGAAAGATTCCGGAATGTTGATGGGTTCCGGAATGTTGATGTATTCCAGAATGTTGTAAGATTACCGAATGTTGATGGATTCTAGAATGTTGATGTATTCCCGAACGTTGACGCATTCCGGAATGTTGATGGGCTCCGGAATGTTGATGTATTCCAGAATGTTGTAAGATTACCGAATGTTGATGGATTCTAGAATGTTGATGTACTCCCGAACGTGGACGCATTCCGGAATGTTGATGGGTTCCGGAATGTTGACGGATTCTATAAAGTTAATTGATTCCGGAATGTTGATGGATTCTAGAATGTTGATGTATTCCCGAACGTGGACGCATTCCGGAATGTAGATGGGTTCCGGAATGTTCATGTATTCCGGAATGTTGATGGATTCCGGAATGTTGATGGATTCTAAAATGTTGATGTTTTCCCGAACGTGGATGCATTCCGGAATGTTGATGGGTTCCTAAATGTTGATGTATTCCAGAATGTTGAAAGATTCCGGAATGTTGATGGATTCCGGAATGTTGATGGATTCTAGAATGTTGATGTTTTTCTCGAACATGGACGCATTCCGGAATGTTGATGGGTTCCGGAATGTTGATGCATTCCAGAATGTTGATGGATTCTAGAATGTTGATGTATTCCCGAACGTGGACGCATTCCGGAATGTTGATGGGTTCCGGAATGTTGATGTATTCTGGAATGTTGATGATTTCCGGAATGTTGATGGATTCTAGAATGTTGATGTTTTCTCGAACGTGGACGCATTCCGGAATGTTGATGGGTTCCGGAATGTCTATGTACTCCAGAATGTTGAAAGATTCCTGAGTGTTGATGGATTCTAGAATGTTGTTGGGTCCTGGAGTTTTGCCTTCAGCCAAGTATCCCAAAATGTTGATGTATTCCAGAATGTTGAAAGATTCCGGAATGTTGATGGATTCTAGAATCTTGATGTAGTCCCGAACGTGGACGCATTCCGGAATGTTGATGGGTTCCGGAATGTTGATGTATTCCAGAATGTTGAAAGATTCCGGAATGTTGATGGATTCCGGAATGTTGATGGATTCTAAAATGTTGATGTTTTCTCGAACGTGGACGCATTCCGGAATGTTGATGGGTTCCGGAATGTTGACAGATTCTATAACGTTTATTGATTCCGGAATGTTGATGGATTCTATAATGTTGATGTATTCCCGAACGTTGACGCATTCCGGAATGTTGATGGGTTCCAGAATGTTGACGGATTCCATAACGTTGATTTATTCCAGAATGTTGATCGATTCCAGAATGTTGTCAGGTCCTGGAGTTTTTCCTTCAGCCAAGTATCCCAAAATGTTGATGTATTCCAGAATGTTGAAAGATTCCGGAATGTTGATGGATTCTAAAATGTTGATGTATTCCCGAACGTGGACGCATTCCGGAATGTTGATGGGTTCCGGAATGTTGATGTATTCCGGAATGTTGATGGATTCCGGAATGTTGATGGATTCTAGAATGTTGATGTTTTCTCGAACGTGGACGCATTCCGGAATGTTGATGGGTTCCGGAATTTTTATGTATTCCAGAATGTTGAAAGATTCCGGAATGTTGATGGGTTCCGGAATGTTGATGTATTCCAGAATGTTGAAAGATTCCGGAATGTTGATGGGTTCCGGAATGTTGATGTATTCCAGAATGTTGAAAGATTCCGGAATGTTGATGGATTCTAGAATGTTGATGTAGTCCCGAACGTGGACGCATTCCGCAATGTTGATGGGTTCCGGAATGTTGATGTATTCCAGAATGTTGAAAGATTCCGGAATGTTGATGGATTCTAGAATGTTGATGTAGTCCCGAACGTGGACGCATTCCGGAATGTTGATGGCTTCCAGAATTTCTATGTTTTCCAGAATGTTGAAAGATTCCGGAATGTTGATGGGTTCCGGAATGTTGATGTATTCCAGAATGTTGTAAGATTACCGAATGTTGATGGATTCTAGAATGTTGATGTATTCCCGAACATTGACGCATTCCGGAATGTTGATGGGCTCCGGAATGTTGATGTATTCCAGAATGTTGTAAGATTACCGAATGTTGATGGATTCTAGAATGTTGATGTACTCCCGAACGTGGACGCATTCCGGAATGTTGATGGGTTCCGGAATGTTGACGGATTCTATAAAGTTAATTGATTCCGGAATGTTGATGGATTCTAGAATGTTGATGTATTCCCGAACGTGGACGCATTCCGGAATGTTGATGGGTTCCGGAATGTTCATGTATTCCGGAATGTTGATGGATTCCGGAATGTTGATGGATTCTAAAATGTTGATGTTTTCCCGAACGTGGATGCATTCCGGAATGTTGATGGGTTCCTAAATGTTGATGTATTCCAGAATGTTGAAAGATTCCGGAATGTTGATGGATTCCGGAATGTTGATGGATTCTAGAATGTTGATGTTTTCTCGAACATGGACGCATTCCGGAATGTTGATGGGTTCCGGAATGTTGATGCATTCCAGAATGTTGATGGATTCTAGAATGTTGATGTATTCCCGAACGTGGACGCATTCCGGAATGTTGATGGGTTCCGGAATGTTGATGTATTCTGGAATGTTGATGATTTCCGGAATGTTGATGGATTCTAGAATGTTGATGTTTTCTCGAACGTGGACGCATTCCGGAATGTTGATGGGTTCCGGAATGTCTATGTACTCCAGAATGTTGAAAGATTCCTGAGTGTTGATGGATTCTAGAATGTTGTTGGGTCCTGGAGTTTTGCCTTCAGCCAAGTATCCCAAAATGTTGATGTATTCCAGAATGTTGAAAGATTCCGGAATGTTGATGGATTCTAGAATCTTGATGTAGTCCCGAACGTGGACGCATTCCGGAATGTTGATGGGTTCCGGAATGTTGATGTATTCCAGAATGTTGAAAGATTCCGGAATGTTGATGGATTCCGGAATGTTGATGGATTCTAAAATGTTGATGTTTTCTCGAACGTGGACGCATTCCGGAATGTTGATGGGTTCCGGAATGTTGACAGATTCTATAACGTTTATTGATTCCGGAATGTTGATGGATTCTATAATGTTGATGTATTCCCGAACGTTGACGCATTCCGGAATGTTGATGGGTTCCAGAATGTTGACGGATTCCATAACGTTGATTTATTCCAGAATGTTGATCGATTCCAGAATGTTGTCAGGTCCTGGAGTTTTTCCTTCAGCCAAGTATCCCAAAATGTTGATGTATTCCAGAATGTTGAAAGATTCCGGAATGTTGATGGATTCTAAAATGTTGATGTATTCCCGAACGTGGACGCATTCCGGAATGTTGATGGGTTCCGGAATGTTGATGTATTCCGGAATGTTGATGGATTCCGGAATGTTGATGGATTCTAGAATGTTGATGTTTTCTCGAACGTGGACGCATTCCGGAATGTTGATGGGTTCCGGAATTTTTATGTATTCCAGAATGTTGAAAGATTCCGGAATGTTGATGGGTTCCGGAATGTTGATGTATTCCAGAATGTTGAAAGATTCCGGAATGTTGATGGGTTCCGGAATGTTGATGTATTCCAGAATGTTGAAAGATTCCGGAATGTTGATGGATTCTAGAATGTTGATGTAGTCCCGAACGTGGACGCATTCCGCAATGTTGATGGGTTCCGGAATGTTGATGTATTCCAGAATGTTGAAAGATTCCGGAATGTTGATGGATTCCGGAATGTTGATGGATTCTAGAATGTTGATGTTTTCTCGAACGTGGACGCATTCCGGAATGTTGATGGGTTCCGGAATGTTGATGTATTCCAGAATGTTGAAAGATTCCGGAATGTTGATGGATTATAGAATGTTGATGTATTCCCGAACGTGGACGCATTCCGGAATGTTGATGGGTTCCGGAATGTTGACAGATTCTATAACGTTGATTGATTCTGGAATGTTGATGGATCTATAATGTTGATGTATTCCCGAACGTGGACGCATTCCGGAATGTTGATGGGTTCCGGAATGTTAACGGATTCCATAACGTTGATTGATTCCAGAATGTTGATCGATTCCAGAATGTTGTCAGGTCCTGGAGTTTTGCCTTCAGCCAAGTATCCCAAAATGTTGATGTATTCCAGAATGTTGAAAGATTCCGGAATGTTGATGGATTCTAGAATGTTGATGTATTCCCGAACGTGGACGCATTCCGGAATGTTGATGGGTTCCGGAATGTTGATGTATTCCGGAATGTTGATGGATTCCGGAATGTTGATGGATTCTAGAATGTTGATGTTTTCTCGAACGTGGACGCATTCCGGAATGTTGATGGGTTCTGGAATGTTGATGTATTCCAGAATGTTGAAAGTTTCCGGAATGTTGATGGGTTCCGGAATGTTGATGTATTCCAGAATGTTGTAAGATTCCGGAATGTTGATGGATTCTAGAATGTTGTTGGGTCCGGGAGCTTTGCCTTCAGCCAAGTATCCCAAAATGTTGATGTATTCCAGAATCTTGTAAGATTCCGGAATGTTGACGGATTCTAGAACGTTGATGTATTCCCGAATGTGGACGCATTCCGGAATGTTTACGGATTCTATAAAGTTGATTGATTCCGGAATGTTGATGGATTCTAGAATGTTGATGTATTCCCGAACGTGGACGCATTCCGGAATGTTGATGGATTCCGGAATGTTGATGGATTCTAGAATGTTGATGTTTTTCTCAAACGTGGACGCATTCCGGAATGTTGATGGGTTCCAGAATGTTGAAATATTCCGGAATGTTGATGGATTCTGGAATGTTGATGTTTTCTCGAACGTGGACGCATTCTGGAATGTTGATGGGTTCCGGAATGTTGACAGATTCTATAACGTTTATTGATTCCGGAATGTTGATGGATTCTATAATGTTGATGTATTCCCGAACGTTGACGCATTCCGGAATGTTGATGGGTTCCAGAATGTTGACGGATTCCATAACGTTGATTTATTCCAGAATGTTGATCGATTCCAGAATGTTGTCAGGTCCTGGAGTTTTGCCTTCAGCCAAGTATCCCAAAATGTTGATGTATTCCAGAATGTTGAAAGATTCCGGAATGTTGATGGATTCTAAAATGTTGATGTATTCCCGAACGTGGACGCATTCCGGAATGTTGATGGGTTCCGGAATGTTGATGTATTCCGGAATATTGATGGATTCCGGAATGTTGATGGATTCTAGAATGTTGATGTTTTCTCGAACGTGGACGCATTCCGGAATGTTGATGGGTTCCGGAATGTTGATGTATTCCAGAATGTTGAAAGATTCCGGAATGTTGATGGATTCTAGAATGTTGATGTATTCCCCGAACGTGGACGCATTCCGGAATGTTGATGGGTTCCGGAATGTTGACAGATTCTATAACGTTTATTGATTCCGGAATGTTGATGGATTCTATAATGTTGATGTATTCCCGAACGTTGACGCATTCCGGAATGTTGATGGGTTCCAGAATGTTGACGGATTCCATAACGTTGATTGATTCCAGAATGTTGATCGATTCCAGAATGTTGTCAGGATCTGGAGTTTTGCCTTCAGCCAAGTATCCCAAAATGTTGATGTATTCCAGAATGTTGAAAGATTCCGGAATGTTGATGGATTCTAAAATGTTGATGTATTCCCGAACGTGGACGCATTCCGGAATGTTGATGGGTTCCAGAATGTTGACGGATTCCATAACGTTGATTTATTCCAGAATGTTGATCGATTCCAGAATGTTGTCAGGTCCTGGAGTTTTGCCTTCAGCCAAGTATCCCAAAATGTTGATGTATTCCAGAATGTTGAAAGATTCCGGAATGTTGATGGATTCTAAAATGTTGATGTATTCCCGAACGTGGACGCATTCCGGAATGTTGATGGGTTCCGGAATGTTGATGTATTCCGGAATATTGATGGATTCCGGAATGTTGATGGATTCTAGAATGTTGATGTTTTCTCGAACGTGGACGCATTCCGGAATGTTGATGGGTTCCGGAATGTTGATGTATTCCAGAATGTTGAAAGATTCCGGAATGTTGATGGATTCTAGAATGTTGATGTATTCCCGAACGTGGACGCATTCCGGAATGTTGATGGGTTCCGGAATGTTGACAGATTCTATAACGTTTATTGATTCCGGAATGTTGATGGATTCTATAATGTTAATGTATTCCCGAACGTTGACGCATTCCGGAATGTTGATGGGTTCCAGAATGTTGACGGATTCCATAACGTTGATTGATTCCAGAATGTTGATCGATTCCAGAATGTTGTTGGGTCCTGGAGTTTTGCCTTCAGCCAAGTATCCCAAAATGTTGATTTATTCCAGAATATTGATGGATTCCGGAATGTTGATGGATTATAGAATGTTGATGTTTTCTCGAACGTGGACGCATTCCGGAATGTTGATGGGTTCCGGAATGTTGATGTACTCCAGAATGTTGAAAGATTCCGGAATGTTGATGGGTTCCGGAATGTTGATGTATTCCAGAAAGTTGTAAGATTACCGAATGTTGATGGATTCTAGAAAGTTGATGTATTCCCAAACGTGGACGCATTCCGGAATGTTGATGGGTTCGGGAATGTTTGCGGATCCTATAACGTTGATTGATTCCGGAATGTTGATGGATTCTAGAATGTTGTTGGGTCCTGGAGTGTTGCCTTCAGCCAAGTATCCCGGAATGTTGATGTATTCCAGAATTTTGAAAGATTCCGGAATGTTGATGGATTCTAGAATGTTGATGTATTCCCGAACGTGGACGCATTCCGGAATGTTGATGGGTTCCGGAATGTTGACAGATTCCATAACGTTGATTGATTCCGGAATGTTGATGGATTCTATAATGTTGATGTATTCCCGAACGTGGACGCATTCCGGAATGTTGATGGGTTCCGGAATGTTAACGGATTCCATAACGTTGATTGATTCCAGAATGTTGATCGATTCCAGAATGTTGTCAGGTCCTGGAGTTTGCCTTCAGCCAAGTATCCCAAAATGTTGATGTATTCCAGAATGTTGAAAGATTCCGGAATGTTGATGGATTCTAGAATGTTGATGTATTCCCGAACGTGGACGCATTCCGGAATGTTGATGGGTTCCGGAATGTTGATGTATTCCGGAATGTTGATGGATTCCGGAATGTTGATGGATTCTAGAATGTTGATGTTTTCTCGAACGTGGACGCATTCCGGAATGTTGATGGGTTCCGGAATTTCTATGTATTCCAGAATGTTGAAAGTTTCCGGAATGTTGATGGGTTCCGGAATGTTGATGTATTCCAGAATGT
This sequence comes from Amphiprion percula, assembly GCA_003047355.2. Lineage (NCBI taxonomy): Eukaryota > Metazoa > Chordata > Actinopteri > Pomacentridae > Amphiprion > Amphiprion percula. The sequence goes on along the minus strand of CM009726.1, from coordinate 14,264,703 downwards.
TGTAAGATTCCGGAATGTTGATGGATTCTAGAATGTTGTTGGGTCCGGGAGCTTTGCCTTCAGCCAAGTATCCCAAAATGTTGATGTATTCCAGAATGTTGAAAGATTCCGGAATGTTGATGGATTCTAGAATGTTGATGTTTTATCGAACGTGGACGCATTCCAGAATGTTGATGGGTTCCGGAATATTGATGTATTCCAGAATGTTGTAAGATTCCGGAATGTTGACGGATTCTAGAACGTTGATGTATTCCCGAATGTGGACGCATTCCGGAATGTTTACGGATTCTATAAAGTTGATTGATTCGGAATGTTGATGGATTCTAGAATGTTGATGTATTCCCGAACGTGGACGCATTCCGGAATGTTGATGGATTCCGGAATGTTGATGGATTCTAGAATGTTGAAAGATTCCGGAATGTTGATGGATTCCGGAATGTTGATGGATTCTAGAATGTTGATGTATTCTCGAACGTGGACGCATTCCGGAATGTTGATGGGTTCCGGAAAGTTGATGTATTCCAGAATGTTGTAAGATTCCTGAGTGTTGATGGATTCTAGAATGTTGTTGGGTCCTGGAGTTTTGCCTTCAGCCAAGTATCCCAAAATGTTGATGTATTCCAGAATGTTGAAAGTTTCCGGAATGTTGATGGATTCTAGAATGTTGATGTAGTCCCGAACGTGGACGCATTCCGGAATGTTGATGGCTTCCAGAATTTCTATGTTTTCCAGAATGTTGAAAGATTCCGGAATGTTGATGGGTTCCGGAATGTTGATGTATTCCAGAATGTTGTAAGATTACCGAATGTTGATGGATTCTAGAATGTTGATGTATTCCCGAACGTTGACGCATTCCGGAATGTTGATGGGCTCCGGAATGTTGATGTATTCCAGAATGTTGTAAGATTACCGAATGTTGATGGATTCTAGAATGTTGATGTACTCCCGAACGTGGACGCATTCCGGAATGTTGATGGGTTCCGGAATGTTGACGGATTCTATAAAGTTAATTGATTCCGGAATGTTGATGGATTCTAGAATGTTGATGTATTCCCGAACGTGGACGCATTCCGGAATGTTGATGGGTTCCGGAATGTTCATGTATTCCGGAATGTTGATGGATTCCGGAATGTTGATGGATTCTAAAATGTTGATGTTTTCCCGAACGTGGATGCATTCCGGAATGTTGATGGGTTCCTAAATGTTGATGTATTCCAGAATGTTGAAAGATTCCGGAATGTTGATGGATTCCGGAATGTTGATGGATTCTAGAATGTTGATGTTTTCTCGAACATGGACGCATTCCGGAATGTTGATGGGTTCCGGAATGTTGATGCATTCCAGAATGTTGATGGATTCTAGAATGTTGATGTATTCCCGAACGTGGACGCATTCCGGAATGTTGATGGGTTCCGGAATGTTGATGTATTCTGGAATGTTGATGATTTCCGGAATGTTGATGGATTCTAGAATGTTGATGTTTTCTCGAACGTGGACGCATTCCGGAATGTTGATGGGTTCCGGAATGTCTATGTACTCCAGAATGTTGAAAGATTCCTGAGTGTTGATGGATTCTAGAATGTTGTTGGGTCCTGGAGTTTTGCCTTCAGCCAAGTATCCCAAAATGTTGATGTATTCCAGAATGTTGAAAGATTCCGGAATGTTGATGGATTCTAGAATCTTGATGTAGTCCCGAACGTGGACGCATTCCGGAATGTTGATGGGTTCCGGAATGTTGATGTATTCCAGAATGTTGAAAGATTCCGGAATGTTGATGGATTCCGGAATGTTGATGGATTCTAAAATGTTGATGTTTTCTCGAACGTGGACGCATTCCGGAATGTTGATGGGTTCCGGAATGTTGACAGATTCTATAACGTTTATTGATTCCGGAATGTTGATGGATTCTATAATGTTGATGTATTCCCGAACGTTGACGCATTCCGGAATGTTGATGGGTTCCAGAATGTTGACGGATTCCATAACGTTGATTTATTCCAGAATGTTGATCGATTCCAGAATGTTGTCAGGTCCTGGAGTTTTTCCTTCAGCCAAGTATCCCAAAATGTTGATGTATTCCAGAATGTTGAAGATTCCGGAATGTTGATGGATTCTAAAATGTTGATGTATTCCCGAACGTGGACGCATTCCGGAATGTTGATGGGTTCCGGAATGTTGATGTATTCCGGAATGTTGATGGATTCCGGAATGTTGATGGATTCTAGAATGTTGATGTTTTCTCGAACGTGGACGCATTCCGGAATGTTGATGGGTTCCGGAATTTTTATGTATTCCAGAATGTTGAAAGATTCCGGAATGTTGATGGGTTCCGGAATGTTGATGTATTCCAGAATGTTGAAAGATTCCGGAATGTTGATGGGTTCCGGAATGTTGATGTATTCCAGAATGTTGAAAGATTCCGGAATGTTGATGGATTCTAGAATGTTGATGTAGTCCCGAACGTGGACGCATTCCGCAATGTTGATGGGTTCCGGAATGTTGATGTATTCCAGAATGTTGAAAGATTCCGGAATGTTGATGGATTCCGGAATGTTGATGGATTCTAGAATGTTGATGTTTTCTCGAACGTGGACGCATTCCGGAATGTTGATGGGTTCCGGAATGTTGATGTATTCCAGAATGTTGAAAGATTCCGGAATGTTGATGGATTATAGAATGTTGATGTATTCCCGAACGTGGACGCATTCCGGAATGTTGATGGGTTCCGGAATGTTGACAGATTCTATAACGTTGATTGATTCTGGAATGTTGATGGATTCTATAATGTTGATGTATTCCCGAACGTGGACGCATTCCGGAATGTTGATGAGTTCCGGAATGTTAACGGATTCCATAACGTTGATTGATTCCAGAATGTTGATCGATTCCAGAATGTTGTCAGGTCCTGGAGTTTTGCCTTCAGCCAAGTATCCCAAAATGTTGATGTATTCCAGAATGTTGAAAGATTCCGGAATGTTGATGGATTCTAGAATGTTGATGTATTCCCGAACGTGGACGCATTCCGGAATGTTGATGGGTTCCGGAATGTTGATGTATTCCGGAATGTTGATGGATTCCGGAATGTTGATGGATTCTAGAATGTTGATGTTTTCTCGAACGTGGACGCATTCCGGAATGTTGATGGGTTCTGGAATGTTGATGTATTCCAGAATGTTGAAAGTTTCCGGAATGTTGATGGGTTCCGGAATGTTGATGTATTCCAGAATGTTGTAAGATTCCGGAATGTTGATGGATTCTAGAATGTTGTTGGGTCCGGGAGCTTTGCCTTCAGCCAAGTATCCCAAAATGTTGATGTATTCCAGAATCTTGTAAGATTCCGGAATGTTGACGGATTCTAGAACGTTGATGTATTCCCGAATGTGGACGCATTCCGGAATGTTTACGGATTCTATAAAGTTGATTGATTCCGGAATGTTGATGGATTCTAGAATGTTGATGTATTCCCGAACGTGGACGCATTCCGGAATGTTGATGGATTCCGGAATGTTGATGGATTCTAGAATGTTGATGTTTTTCTCAAACGTGGACGCATTCCGGAATGTTGATGGGTTCCAGAATGTTGAAATATTCCGGAATGTTGATGGATTCTGGAATGTTGATGGATTCTAGAATGTTGATGTTTTCTCGAACGTGGACGCATTCCGGAATGTTGATGGGTTCCGGAAAGTTGATGTATTCCAGAATGTTGTAAGATTCCTGAGTGTTGATGGATTCTAGAATGTTGTTGGGTCCTGGAGTTTTGCCTTCAGCCAAGTATCCCAAAATGTTGATGTATTCCAGAATGTTGAAAGATTCCGGAATGTTGATGGATTCTAGAATGTTGATGGAGTCCCGAACGTGGACGCATTCCGGAATGTTGATGGGTTCCGGAATGTTGATGTATTCCAGAATGTTGAAAGATTCCGGAATTTTGATGGATTCCGGAATGTTGATGGATTCTAGAATGTTGATGTTTTCTCGAACGTGGACGCATTCCGGAATGTTGATGGGTTCCGGATGTTGACAGATTCTATAACGTTTATTGATTCGGAATGTTGATGGATTCTATAATGTTGATGTATTCCCGAACGTTGATGCATTCCGGAATGTTGATGGGTTTCCAGAATGTTGACGGATTCCATAACGTTGATTTATTCCAGAATTTTGATCGATTCCAGAATGTTGTCAGGTCCTGGAGTTTTGCCTTCAGCCAAGTATCCCAAAATGTTGATGTATTCCAGAATGTTGAAAGATTCCGGAATGTTGATGGATTCTAAAATGTTGATGTATTCCCGAACGTGGACGCATTCCGGAATGTTGATGGGTTCCGGAATGTTGATGTATTCCGGAATGTTGATGGATTCCGGAATGTTGATGGATTCTAGAATGTTGATGTTTTCTCGAACGTGGACGCATTCCGGAATGTTGATGGGTTCCGGAATTTTTATGTATTCCAGAATGTTGAAAGATTCCGGAATGTTGATGGGTTCCGGAATGTTGATGTATTCCAGAATGTTGAAAGATTCCGGAATGTTGATGGGTTCCGGAATGTTGATGTATTCCAGAATGTTGAAAGATTCCGGAATGTTGATGGATTCTAGAATGTTGAAAGATTCCGGAATGTTGATGGATTCCGGAATGTTGATGGATTCTAGAATGTTGATTGTTTTCTCGAACGTGGACGCATTCCGGAATGATTGATGGATTCTATAATGTTGATGGTATTCCAGAATGTTGTAAGATTCCGGAATGTTGATGGATTCGTAGAATGTTGATGTATTCCCGAACGTGGACGCATTCCGGAATGTTGATGGGTTCCGGAATGTTGATGTATTCCGGAATGTTGATGGATTCCGGAATGTTGATGGATTCTAGAATGTTGATGTTTTCTCGAACGTGGACGCATTCCGGAATGTTGATGGGTTCCGGAATTTTCTATGTATTCCAGAATGTTGAAAGTTTCCGGAATGTTGATGGGTTCCGGAATGTTGATGTATTCCAGAATGTTGTAAGATTCCGGAATGTTGATGGATTCTAGAATGTTGTTGGGTCCGGGGGGAAGCTTTGCCTTCAGCCAAGTATCCCAAAATGTTGATTGTATTCCAGAATGTTGAAAGATTCCGAATGTTGATGGATTCTAGAATGTTGATGTTTTATGGAACGTGGACGCATTCCAGAATGTTGATGGGTTCCGGAATGTTGATGTATTCCAGAATGTTGTAAGATTCCGGAATGTTGACGGATTCTAGAACGTTGATGTATTCCCGAATGTGGACGCATTCCGGAATGTTTACGGATTCTATAAAGTTGATTGATTCCGGAATGTTGATGGATTCTAGAATGTTGATGTATTCCCGAACGTGGACGCATTCCGGAATGTTGATGGATTCCCGGAATGTGATGTTTTTCTCAAACGTGGACGCATTCCGGAATTGTTGATGGGTTCCAGAATGTTGAAATATTCCGGAATGTTGATGGATTCTGGAATGTTGATGGATTCTAGATGTTTGATGTTTTTCTCGAACGTGGACGCATTCCGGAATGTTGATGGGTTCCGGAAAGTTGATGTATTCCAGAATGTTGTAAGATTCCTGAGTGTTGATGGATTCTAGAATGTTGTTGGGTCCTGGAGTTTTGCCTTCAGCCAAGTATCCCAAAATGTTGATGTATTCCAGAATGTTGAAAGATTCCGGGAATGTTGATGGATTCTAGAATGTTGATGTAGTCCCGAACGTGGACGCATTCCGGAATGTTGATGGGTTCCGGGAATGTTGATGTATTCCAGAATGTTGAAAGATTCCGGAATTTTGATGGATTCCGGAATGTTGATGGATTCTAGAATGTTGATGTTTTCTCGAACGTCGACGCATTCCGGAATGTTGATGGGTTCCGGAATGTTGACAGATTCTATAACGTTTACTGATTCCGGAATGTTGATGGATTTCTTATAATGTTGATGTATTCGCCGAACGTTGATGCATTCCGAATGTTGATGGGTTCCAGAATGTTGACGGATTCCATATACGTTGATTTATTCCCAGAATGTTGATCGATTCCAGAATGTTGTCAGGTCCTGGAGTTTTGCCTTCAGCCAAGTATCCCAAAATGTTGATGTATTCCAGAATGTTTGAAAGATTCCGAATGTTTGATGGATTCTAAAATGTTGATGTATTCCCGAACGTGGACGCATTCCGGAATGTTGATGGGGTTCCGGAATGTTGAGTATTCCGGAATGTTGATGGATTCCGGAATGTTGATGGATTCTAGAATGTTGATGTTTTTCTCGAACGTGGACGCATTCCGAATGTTGATGGGTTCCGGAATTTTATGTATTCCAGAATGTTGAAAGATCCGGAATGTTGATGGGTTCCGGAATGTTGATGTATTCCAGAATGTTGAAAGATTCCGGAATGTTGATGGGTTCCGGAATGTTGATGTATTCCAGAATGTTGAAAGATTCCGGAATGTTGATGGATTCTAGAATGTTGATGTAGTCCCGAACGTGGACGCATTCCGCAATGTTGATGGGTTCCGGAATGTTGATGTATTCCAGAATGTTGAAAGATTCCGGAATGTTGATGGATTCCGGAATGTTGATGGATTCTAGAATGTTGATGTTTTCTCGAATGTGGACGCATTCCGGAATGTTGATGGATTCTATAATGTTGATGTATTCCAGAATGTTGTAAGATTCCGGAATGTTGATGGATTCTAGAATGTTGATGTATTCCGAACGTGGACGCATTCCGGAATGTTGATGGGTTCCGGAATGTTGATGTATTCCGGAATGTTGATGGATTCCGGAATGTTGATGGATTCTAGAATGTTGATGTTTTCTCGAACGTGGACGCATTCCGGAATGTTGATGGGTTCCGGAATTTCTATGTATTCCAGAATGTTGAAAGTTTCCGGAATGTTGATGGGTTCCGGAATGTTGATGTATTCCAGAATGTTGTAAGATTCCGGAATGTTGATGGATTCTAGAATGTTGTTGGGTCCGGGAGCTTTGCCTTCAGCCAAGTATCCCAAATGTTGATGTATTCCAGAATGTTGAAAGATTCCGGAATGTTGATGGATTCTAGAATGTTGATGTTTTATGGAACGTGGACGCATTCCAGAATGTTGATGGGTTCCGGAATGTTGATGTATTCCAGAATGTTGTAAGATTCCGGAATGTTGATGGATTCTAGAATGTTGTTGGGTCCGGGAGCTTTGCCTTCAGCCAAGTATCCCAAAATGTTGATGTATTCCAGAATGTTGAAAGATTCCGGAATGTTGATGGATTCTAGAATGTTGATGTTTTATCGAACGTGGACGCATTCCAGAATGTTGATGGGTTCCGGAATGTTGATGTATTCCAGAAAGTTGTAAGATTACCGAATGTTGATGGATTCTAGAAAGTTGATGTATTACCAAACGTGGACGCATTCCGGAATGTTGATGGGTTCGGGAATGTTTGCGGATTCTATAACGTTGATTGATTCCGGAATGTTGATGGATTCTAGAATGTTGTTGGGTCCTGGAGTGTTGCCTTCAGCCAAGTATCCCGGAATGTTGATGTATTCCAGAATTTGAAAGATTCCGGAATGTTGATGGATTCTAGAATGTTGATGTATTCCCGAACGTGGACGCATTCCGGAATCTTGATGGGTTCCGGAATGTTGATGTATTCCGGAATGTTGATATTCCGGAATGTTGATGGATTCTAGAATGTTGATGTTTTCTCGAACGTGGACGCATTCCGGAATGTTGATGGGTTCCGGAATTTCTATGTATTCCAGAATGTTGAAAGTTTCCGGAATGTTGATGGGTTCCGGAATGTTGATGTATTCCAGAATGTTGTAAGATTCCGGAATGTTGATGGATTCTAGAATGTTGTTGGGTCCGGGAGCTTTGCCTTCAGCCAAGTATCCCAAAATGTTGATGTATTCCAGAATCTTGAAAGATTCCGGAATGTTGATGGATTCTAGAATGTTGATGTTTTATGGAACGTGGACGCATTCCAGAATGTTGATGGGTTCCGGAATGTTGATGTATTCCAGAATGTTGTAAGATTCCGGAATGTTGACGGATTCTAGAACGTTGATGTATTCCCGAATGTGGACGCATTCCGGAATGTTTACGGATTCTATGAAGTTGATTGATTCCGGAATGTTGATGGATTCTAGAATGTTGATGTATTCCCGAACGTGGACGCATTCCGGAATGTTGATGGATTCCGGAATGTTGATGGATTCTAGAATGTTGATGTTTTTCTCGAACGTGGACGCATTCCGGAATGTTGATGGGTTCCAGAATGTTGAAATATTCCGGAATGTTGATGGATTCTGGAATGTTGATGGATTCTAGAATGTTGATGTTTTCTCGAACGTGGACGCATTCCGGAATGTTGATGGGTTCCGGAATGTTGATGTATTCCAGAATGTTGTAAGATTCCTGAGTGTTGATGGATTCTAGAATGTTGTTGGGTCCTGGAGTTTTGCCTTCAGCCAAGTATCCCAAAATGTTGATGTATTCCAGAATGTTGAAAGATTCCGGAATGTTGATGGATTCTAGAATGTTGATGTAGTCCCGAACGTGGACGCATTCCGGAATGTTGATGGGTTCCGGAATGTTGATGTATTCCAGAATGTTGAAAGATTCCGGAATTTTGATGGATTCCGGAATGTTGATGGATTCTAGAATGTTGATGTTTTCTCGAACGTGGACGCATTCCGGAATGTTGATGGGTTCCGGAATGTTGACAGATTCTATAACGTTTATTGATTCCGGAATGTTGATGGATTCTATAATGTTGATGTATTCCCGAACGTTGACGCATTCCGGAATGTTGATGGGTTCCAGAATGTTGACGGATTCCATAACGTTGATTTATTCCAGAATGTTGATCGATTCCAGAATGTTGTCAGGTCCTGGAGTTTTGCCTTCAGCCAAGTATCCCAAAATGTTGATGTATTCCAGAATGTTGAAAGATTCCGGAATGTTGATGGATTCTAAAATGTTGATGTATTCCCGAACGTGGACGCATTCCGGAATGTTGATGGGTTCCGGAATGTTGATGTATTCTGGAATATTGATGGATTCCGGAATGTTGATGGATTCTAGAATGTTGATGTTTTCTCGAACGTGGACGCATTCCGGAATGTTGATGGGTTCCGGAATGTTGATGTATTCCAGAATGTTGAAAGATTCCGGAATGTTGATGGATTCTAGAATGTTGATGTATTCCCGAACGTGGACGCATTCCGGAATGTTGATGGGTTCCGGAATGTTGACAGATTCTATAACGTTTATTGATTCCGGAATGTTGATGGATTCTATAATGTTGATGTATTCCCGAACGTTGACGCATTCCGGAATGTTGATGGGTTCCAGAATGTTGACGGATTCCATAACGTTGATTGATTCCAGAATGTTGATCGATTCCAGAATGTTGTCAGGATCTGGAGTTTTGCCTTCAGCCAAGTATCCCAAAATGTTGATGTATTCCAGAATGTTGAAAGATTCCGGAATGTTGATGGATTCTAAAATGTTGATGTATTCCCGAACGTGGACGCATTCCGGAATGTTGATGGGTTCCAGAATGTTGACGGATTCCATAACGTTGATTTATTCCAGAATGTTGTCAGGTCCTGGAGTTTTGCCTTCAGCCAAGTATCCCAAAATGTTGATGTATTCCAGAATGTTGAAAGATTCCGGAATGTTGATGGATTCTAAAATGTTGATGTATTCCCGAACGTGGACGCATTCCGGAATGTTGATGGGTTCCGGAATGTTGATGTATTCCGGAATATTGATGGATTCCGGAATGTTGATGGATTCTAGAATGTTGATGTTTTCTCGAACGTGGACGCATTCCGGAATGTTGATGGTTCTAGAATGTTGATGTATTCCCGAACGTGGACGCATTCCGGAATGTTGATGGGTTCCGGAATGTTGACAGATTCTATAACGTTTATTGATTCCGGAATGTTGATGGATTCTATAATGTTGATGTATTCCCGAACGTTGACGCATTCCGGAATGTTGATGGGTTCCAGAATGTTGACGGATTCCATAACGTTGATTGATTCCAGAATGTTGATCGATTCCAGAATGTTGTTGGGTCCTGGAGTTTTGCCTTCAGCCAAGTATCCCAAAATGTTGATGTATTCCAGAATGTTGAAAGATTCCGGAATGTTGATGGATTCTAGAATGTTGATGTAGTCCCGAACGTGGACGCATTCCGGAATGTTGATGGGTTCCGGAATGTTGATGTATTCCAGAATGTTGAAAGATTCCGGAATTTTGATGGATTCCGGAATGTTGATGGATTCTAGAATGTTGATGTTTTCTCGAACGTGGACGCATTCCGGAATGTTGATGGGTTCCGGAATGTTGACAGATTCTATAACGTTTACTGATTCCGGAATGTTGATGGATTCTATAATGTTGATGTATTCCCGAACGTTGATGCATTCCGGAATGTTGATGGGTTCCAGAATGTTGACGGATTCCATAACGTTGATTTATTCCAGAATGTTGATCGATTCCAGAATGTTGTCAGGTCCTGGAGTTTTGCCTTCAGCCAAGTATCCCAAAATGTTGATGTATTCCAGAATGTTGAAAGATTCCGGAATGTTGATGGATTCTAAAATGTTGATGTATTCCCGAACGTGGACGCATTCCGGAATGTTGATGGGTTCCGGAATGTTGATGTATTCCGGAATGTTGATGGATTCCGGAATGTTGATGGATTCTAGAATGTTGATGTTTTCTCGAACGTGGACGCATTCCGGAATGTTGATGGGTTCCGGAATTTTTATGTATTCCAGAATGTTGAAAGATTCCGGAATGTTGATGGGTTCCGGAATGTTGATGTATTCCAGAATGTTGAAAGATTCCGGAATGTTGATGGGTTCCGGAATGTTGATGTATTCCAGAATGTTGAAAGATTCCGGAATGTTGATGGATTCTAGAATGTTGATGTAGTCCCGAACGTGGACGCATTCCGCAATGTTGATGGGTTCCGGAATGTTGATGTATTCCAGAATGTTGAAAGATTCCGGAATGTTGATGGATTCCGGAATGTTGATGGATTCCGGAATGTTGATGTTTTCTCGAACGTGGACGCATTCCGGAATGTTGATGGATTCTATAATGTTGATGTATTCCAGAATGTTGTAAGATTCCGGAATGTTGATGGATTCTAGAATGTTGATGTATTCCCGAACGTGGACGCATTCCGGAATGTTGATGGGTTCCGGAATGTTGATGTATTCCGGAATGTTGATGGATTCCGGAATGTTGATGGATTCTAGAATGTTGATGTTTTCTCGAACGTGGACGCATTCCGGAATGTTGATGGGTTCCGGAATTCTATGTATTCCAGAATGTTGAAAGTTTCCGGAATGTTGATGGGTTCCGGAATGTTGATGTATTCCAGAATGTTGTAAGATTCCGGAATGTTGATGGATTCTAGAATGTTGTTGGGTCCGGGAGCTTTGCCTTCAGCCAAGTATCCCAAAATGTTGATGTATTCCAGAATGTTGAAAGATTCCGGAATGTTGATGGATTCTAGAATGTTGATGTTTTATGGAACGTGGACGCATTCCAGAATGTTGATGGGTTCCGGAATGTTGATGTATTCCAGAATGTTGTAAGATTCCGGAATGTTGACGGATTCTAGAACGTTGATGTATTCCCGAATGTGGACGCATTCCGGAATGTTTACGGATTCTATGAAGTTGATTGATTCCGGAATGTTGATGGATTCTAGAATGTTGATGTATTCCGAACGTGGACGCATTCCGGAATGTTGATGGATTCCGGAATGTTGATGGATTCTAGAATGTTGATGTTTTTCTCGAACGTGGACGCATTCCGGAATGTTGATGGGTTCCAGAATGTTGAAATATTCCGGAATGTTGATGGATTCTGGAATGTTGATGGATTCTAGAATGTTGATGTTTTCTCGAACGTGGACGCATTCCGGAATGTTGATGGGTTCCGGAATGTTGATGTATTCCAGAATGTTGAAAGATTCCGGAATGTTGATGGGTTCCGGAATGTTGATGTATTCCAGAATGTTGAAAGATTCCGGAATGTTGATGGATTCTAGAATGTTGATGTAGTCCCGAACGTGGACGCATTCCGCAATGTTGATGGGTTCCGGAATGTTGATGTATTCCAGAATGTTGAAAGATTCCGGAATGTTGATGGATTCCGGAATGTTGATGGATTCTAGAATGTTGATGTTTTCTCGAACGTGGACGCATTCCGGAATGTTGATGGATTCTATAATGTTGATGTATTCCAGAATGTTGTAAGATTCCGGAATGTTGATGGATTCTAGAATGTTGATGTATTCCCGAACGTGGACGCATTCCGGAATGTTGATGGGTTCCGGAATGTTGATGTATTCCGGAATGTTGATGGATTCCGGAATGTTGATGGATTCTAGAATGTTGATGTTTTCTCGAACGTGGACGCATTCCGGAATGTTGATGGGTTCCGGAATGTTGACAGATTCTATAACGTTTACTGATTCCGGAATGTTGATGGATTCTATAATGTTGATGTATTCCCGAACGTTGATGCATTCCGGAATGTTGATGGGTTCCAGAATGTTGACGGATTCCATAACGTTGATTATTCCAGAATGTTGATCGATTCCAGAATGTTGTCAGGTCCTGGAGTTTTGCCTTCAGCCAAGTATCCCAAAATGTTGATGTATTCCAGAATGTTGAAAGATTCCGGAATGTTGATGGATTCTAGAATGTTGATGTATCCCGAACGTGGACGCATTCCGGAATGTTGATGGGTTCCGGAATGTTGATGTATTCCGGAATGTTGATGGATTCCGGAATGTTGATGGATTCTAGAATGTTGATGTTTTCTCGAACGTGGACGCATTCCGGAATGTTGATGGGTTCCGGAATTTATGTATTCCAGAATGTTGAAAGATTCCGGAATGTTGATGGTTCCGGAATGTTGATGTATTCCAGAATGTTGAAAGATTCCGGAATGTTGATGGGTTCCGGAATGTTGATGTATTCCAGAATGTTGAAAGATTCCGGAATGTTGATGGATTCTAGAATGTTGATGTAGTCCGAACGTGGACGCATTCCGCAATGTTGATGGGTTCCGGAATGTTGATGTATTCCAGAATGTTGAAAGATTCCGGAATGTTGATGGATTCCGGAATGTTGATGGATTCTAGAATGTTGATTTTCTCGAACGTGGACGCATTCCGGAATGTTGATGGATTCTTTAATGTTGATGTATTCCAGAATGTTGTAAGATTCCGGAATGTTGATGGATTCTAGAATGTTGATGTATTCCGAACGTGGACGCATTCCGGAATGTTGATGGGTTCCGGAATGTTGATGTATTCCGGAATGTTGATGGATTCCGGAATGTTGATGGATTCTAGAATGTTGATGTTTTCCGAACGTGGACGCATTCCGGAATGTTGATGGTTCCGGAATTTCTATGTATTCCAGAATGTTGAAAGTTTCCGGAATGTTGATGGGTTCCGGAATGTTGATGTATTCCAGAATGTTTAAGATTCCGGAATGTTGATGGATTCTAGAATGTTGTTGGGTCCGGGAGCTTTGCCTTCAGCCAATATCCAAAATGTTGATGTATTCCAGAATGTTGAAGATTCCGGAATGTTGATGGATTCTAGAATGTTGATTGTTTATGGAACGTGGACGCATTCCAGAATGTTGATGGGTTCCGGAATGTTGATGTATTCCAGAATGTTGTAAGATTCCGGAATGTTGACGGATTCTAGAACGTTGATGTATTCCCGAATGTGGACGCATTCCGGAATGTTTACGGATTCTATGAAGTTGATTGATTCCGGAATGTTGATGGATTCTAGAATGTTGATGTATTCCCGAACGTGGACGCATTCCGGAATGTTGATGGATTCCGGAATGTTGATGGATTCTAGAATGTGATGTTTTTCTCGAACGTGGACGCATTCCGGAATGTTGATGGGTTCCAGAATGTTGAAATATTCCGGAATGTTGAAAGATTCCGGAATGTTGATGGGTTCCGGAATGTTGATGTATTCCAGAATGTTGAAAGATTCCGGAATGTTGATGGATTCTAGAATGTTGATGTAGTCCCGAACGTGGACGCATTCCGCAATGTTGATGGGTTCCGGAATGTTGATGTATTCCAGAATGTTGAAGATTCCGGAATGTTGATGGATTCCGGAATGTTGATGGAATTCTAGAATGTTGATGTTTTCTCGAACGTGGACGCATTCCGGAATGTTGATGGATTCTATAATGTTGATGTATTCCAGAATGTTGTAAGATTCCGGAATGTTGATGGATTTAGAATGTTGATGTATTCCGAACGTGGACGCATTCCGGAATGTTGATGGGTTTCCGGAATGTTGATGATTCCGGAATGTTGATGGATTCCGGAATGTTGATGGATTCTAGAATGTTGATGTTTTCTCGAACGTGGACGCATTCCGGAATGTTGATGGGTTCCGGAATTTTTATGTATTCCAGAATGTTGAAAGTTTCCGGAATGTTGATGGGTTCCGGAATGTTGATGTATTCCAGAATGTTGTAAGATTCCGGAATGTTGATGGATTCTAGAATGTTGTTGGGTCCGGAGCTTTGCCTTCAGCCAAGTATCCCAAAATGTTGATGTATTCCAGAATGTTGAAAGATTCCGGAATGTTGATGGATTCTAGAATGTTGATGTTTTCTCGAACGTGGACGCATTCCGGAATGTTGATGGGTTCCGGAATTTCTATGTATTCCAGAATGTTGAAAGTTTCCGGAATGTTGATGGGTTCCGGAATGTTGATGTATTCCAGAATGTGTAAGCATTCCGGAATGTTGATAGGATTCTAGAATGTTGTTGCCGGTTGAGCTTGCCTTCAGCCAAGTATCCCAAATGTTGATGTATTCCAGAATGTTGAAAGATTCCGGAATGTTGATGGATTCTAGAATGTTGATGTTTTATGGAACGTGGACGCATTCGCAGAATGTTGATGGGTTCCGGAATGTTGATGTATTCCAGAATGTTGAGATTCGGAATGTTGATGGATTCTAGAATGTTGATGTTTCCGAATGTGGACGCATTCCGGAATGTTTCCGGATTCTATGAAGTTGATGATTCCGGAATGTTGATGGATTCTAGAATGTTTGATGTATTCCGGAACGTGACGCATTCCGGAATGTTGATGGGTTCCAGAATGTTGAATATTCCGGGAATGTTGAAAGATTCCGGAATGTTGATGGGTTCCGGAATGTTGATGTATTCCAGAATGTTGAAAGATTCCGGAATGTTGATGGATTCTAGAATGTTGATGTAGTCCCGAACGTGACGCATTCCGCAATGTTGATGGGTTCCGGAATGTTGATGTATTCCAGAATGTTGAAAGATTCCGGAATGTTGATGGATTCCGGAATGTTGATGGATCTAGAATGTTGATGTTTTTCTCGAACGTGGACGCATTCCGGAATGTTGATGGATTCTATAATGTTGATGTATTCCAGAATGTTGTAAGATTCCGGAATGTTGATGGATTCTAGAATGTTATGTATTCCCGAACGTGGACGCATTCCGGAATGTTGATGGTTCCGGAATGTTGATGTATTCCGGAATGTTGATGGATTCCGGAATGTTTGATGGATTCTAGAATGTTGATGTTTTCTCGAACGTGACGCATTCCGGGAATGTTGATGGGCTTCCGGAATTTTTATGTATTCCAGAATGTTTGAATAGTTTTCCCGGAATGCCTTGATGGGTTCCGGAATGTTGATGGTATTCCAGAATGTTGTAGATCCCGGAATGTTGATGGATTCTAGAATGTTGTTGGGTCCGGGACCTTGGCCTGGTCAGCCAAGTATCCCAAAATGTTGATGTATTCCAGAATGTTGAAAAATTCCGGGAATGTTGATGGATTCTAGAATGTTGATGTTTTATGGAACGTGGACGCATTCCAGAATGTTTGATGGGTTCGTCGGAATGTTTGATGTATTCCAGAATGTTGTCACGATTCCGGAATGTTGACCGGGGATTCTAGAACCGTTGATGTATTCCCGAATGTGGGACGCATTCCGGAATGTTTACGGATTCTATGAAGTTTGATTGATTCCGGAATGTTGATGGATTCTAGAATGTTGATGTATTCTCCGGACGTGGACGCATTCGGAATGTTGATGGATTCCGGAATGTTGATGGATTCTAGAATGTTGATGTTTTTCTCGAACGTGGACGCATTCCGGAATGTTGATGGGTTCCAGAATGTTGAAATATTCCGGAATGTTGATGGATTCTGGAATGTTGATGGATTCTAGAATGTTGATGTTTTTCTCGAACGTGGACGCATTCCGGAATGTTGATGGGTTCCGGAATGTTGATGTATTCCAGAATGTTTGTAAGATTCCTGAGTGTTGATGGATTCTAGAATGTTGTTGGGTCCTGGAGTTTTGCCTTCAGCCCAAGTATCCCAAAATGTTGATGTATTCCAGAATGTTGAAAGATTCCGGAATGTTGATGGTTTCCGGAATTTGATGTATTCCAGAATGTTGAAAGATTCCGGAATGTTGATGGATTCTAGAATGTTATGTAGTCCGAACGTGGACGCATTCCGCAATGTTGATGGGTTCCGGAATGTTGATGTATTCCAGAATGTTGAAAGATTCCGGAATGTTGATGGATTCCGGAATGTTGATGGATTCTAGAATGTTGATGTTTTCTCGAACGTGGACGCATTCCGGAATGTTGATGGATTCTATAATGTTGGATGTATTCCAGAATGTTGTAAGATTCCGGAATGTTGATGGGATTCTAGAATGTTGATTGTATCCCGAACGTGACGCATTCCCGGAATGTTGATGGGTTCCGGAATGTTGATGTATTCCGGAATGTTGATGGATTCCGGAATGGTTGATGGATTCTAGAATGGTTGATGTTTTCTCGAACGTGCACGCATTCCGGAATGTTGATGGGTTCCGGAATGTTGACAGATTCCTATAACGTTTACTGATTCCGGAATGTTGATGGATTCTATAATGTTGATGTATTCCGACGTTGATGCATTCCGGAATGTTGATGGTTCCAGAATGTTGACGGATTCCCAAACCGTTGATATTCCAGAATGTTGATCGAATTCCAGAATGTTCAGGTCCTGGAGTTTTGCCTTCAGCCAAGTATCCCAAAATGTTGATGTATTCCAGAATGTTGAAAAGATTCCGGAATGTTGATGGATTCTAAAATGTTGATGTATTCCCGAACGTGGACGCATTCCGGAATGTTGATGGGGTTCCGGAATGTTGATGTATTCCGGAATGTTGATGGATTCCGGAATGTTGATGGATTCTAGAATGTTGATGTTTTCTCGAACGTGGACGCATTCCGGAATGTTGATGGGTTCCGGAATTTTTATGTATTCCAGAATGTTGAAAGATTCCGGAATGTTGATGGGTTCCGGAATGTTGATGTATTCCAGAATGTTGAAAGATTCCGGAATGTTGATGGGTTCCGGAATGTTGATGTATTCCAGAATGTTGAAAGATTCCGGAATGTTGATGGATTCTAGAATGTTGATGTAGTCGCCGAACGTGGACGCATTCCGCAATGTTGATGGGTTCCGGAATGTTGATGTATTCCAGAATGTTGAAAGATTCCGGAATGTTGATGGATTCCGGAATGTTGATGGATTTCTAGAATGTTGATGTTTTCTCGAACGTGGACGCATTCCGGAATGTGATGGATTCTATAATGTTATGTATTCCAGAATGTTGTACGATTCCGGAATGTTGATGGATTCTAGAATGTTGATGTATTCCCGAACGTGGACGCATTCCGGAATGTTGATGTTCCGGAATGTTGATGTATTCCGGAATGTTGATGGATTCCGGAATGTTGATGGATTCTAGAATGTTGATGTTTTCTCGAACGTGGACGCATTCCGGAATGTTGATGGGTTCCGGAATTTCTATGTATTCCAGAATGTTGAAAGTTTCCGGAATGTTGATGGGTTCCGGAATGTTGATGTAGTTCCAGAATGTTGTAAGATTCCGGAATGTTGATGGATTCTAGAATGTTGTTGGGTCCGGGAGCTTTGCCTTCAGCCAAGTATCCCAAAATGTGATGTATTCCAGAATGTTGAAAGATTCCGGAATGTTGATGGATTCTAGAATGTTGATGTTTTATGGAACGTGGACGCATTCCAGAATGTTGATGGGTTCGGAATGTGATGTATTCCAGAATGTTGTAAGATTCCGGAATGTTGACGGATTCTAGAACGTTGATGTATTCCCGAATGTGGACGCATTCCGGAATGTTTACGGATTCTATGAAGTTGATTGATTCCGGAATGTTGATGGATTCTCGAATGTTGATGTATTCCCGAACGTGGACGCATTCCGGAATGTTGATGGATTCTGGAATGTTGATGGATTCTAGAATGTTGATGTTTTTCTCGAACGTGGACGCATTCCGGAATGTTGATGGGTTCCAGAATGTTGAAATATTCCGGAATGTTGAAAGATTCCGGAATGTTGATGGGTTCCGGAATGTTGATGTATTCCAGAATGTTGAAAGATTCCGGAATGTTGATGGATTCTAGAATGTTGATGTAGTCCCGAACGTGGACGCATTCCGCAATGTTGATGGGTTCCGGAATGTTGATGTATTCCAGAATGTTGAAAGATTCCGGAATGTTGATGGATTCCGGAATGTTGATGGATTCTAGAATGTTGATGTTTTCTCGAACGTGGACGCATTCCGGAATGTTGATGGATTCTATAATCTTGATGTATTCCAGAATGTTGTAAGATTCCGGAATGTTGATGGATTCTAGAAAGTTGATGTATTCCCGAACGTGGACGCATTCCGGAATGTTGATGGGTTCCGGAATGTTGATGTATTCCGGAATGTTGATGGATTCCGGAATGTTGATGGATTCTAGAATGTTGATGTTTTCTCGAACGTGGACGCATTCCGGAATGTTGATGGGTTCCGGAATTTTATGTATTCCAGAATGTTGAAAGTTTCCGGAATGTTGATGGGTTCCGGAATGTTGATGTATTCCAGAATGTTGTAAGATTCCAGAATGTTGATGGATTCTAGAATGTTGTTGGGTCCGGGAGCTTTGCCTTCAGCCAAGTAATCCCAAAATGTTGATGTATTCCAGAATGTTGAAAGATTCCGGAATGTTGATGGATTCTAGAATGTTGATGTTTTATGGACGTGGACGCATTCCAGAATGTTGATGGGTTCCGGAATGTTGATGTATTCCAGAATGTTGTAAGATTCCGGAATGTTGACGGATTCTAGAACGTTGATGTATTCCCGAATGTGGACGCATTCCGGAATGTTTACGGATTCTATGAAGTTGATTGATTCCGGAATGTTGATGGATTCTAGAATGTTGATGTATTCCCGAACGTGGACGCATTCCGGAATGTTTGATGGATTCCGGAATGTTGATGGATTCTAGAATGTTGATGTTTTTCTCGAACGTGGACGCATTCCGGAATGTTGATGGGTTCCAGAATGTTGAAATATTCCGGAATGTTGATGGATTCTGGAATGTTGATGGATTCTAGAATGTTGATTGTTTTCTCGAACGTGGACGCATTCCGGAATGTTGATGGGTTCCGGAATGTTGATGTATTCCAGAATGTTGTAAGATTCCTGAGTGTTGATGGATTCTAGAATGTTGTTGGGTCCTGGAGTTTTGCCTTCAGCCAAGTATCCCAAAATGTTGATGTATTCCAGAATGTTGAAAGATTCCGGAATATTGATGGATTCTAGAATGTTGATGTAGTCCCCGAACGTGGACGCATTCCGGAATGTTGATGGGTTCCGGAATGTTGATGTATTCCAGAATGTTGAAAGATTCCGGAATTTTGATGGATTCCGGAATGTTGATGGATTCTAGAATGTTGATGTTTCTCGAACGTGGACGCATTCCGGAATGTTGATGGGTTCCGGAATTTCTATGTATTCCAGAATGTTGAAAGTTTCCGGAATGTTGATGGGTTCCGGAATGTTGATGTATTCCAGAATGTTGTAAGATTCCGGAATGTTGATGGATTCTAGAATGTTGTTGGGTCCGGGAGCTTTGCCTTCAGCCAAGTATCCCAAAATGTTGATGTATTCCAGAATGTTGAAAGATTCCGGAATGTTGATGGATTCTAGAATGTTGATGTTTTATGGAACGTGGACGCATTCCAGAATGTTGATGGGTTCCGGAATGTTGATGTATTCCAGAATGTTGTAAGATTCCGGAATGTTGACGGATTCTAGAACGTTGATGTATTCCGAATGTGGACGCATTCCGGAATGTTTACGGATTCTATGAAGTTGATTGATTCCGGAATGTTGATGGATTCTAGAATGTTGATGTATTCCCGAACGTGGACGCATTCCGGAATGTTGATGGATTCCGGAATGTTGATGGATTCTAGAATGTTGATGTTTTTCTCGAACGTGGACGCATTCCGGAATGTTGATGGGTTCCAGAATGTTGAAATATTCCGGAATGTTGATGGATTCTGGAATGTTGATGGATTCTAGAATGTTGATGTTTTCTCGAACGTGGACGCATTCCGGAATGTTGATGGGTTCCGGAATGTTGATGTATTCCAGAATGTTGTAAGATTCCTGAGTGTTGATGGATTCTAGAATGTTGTTGGGTCCTGGAGTTTTGCCTTCAGCCAAGTATCCCAAAATGTTGATGTATTCCAGAATGTTGAAAGATTCCGGAATGTTGATGGATTCTAGAATGTTGATGTAGTCCCGAACGTGGACGCATTCCGGAATGTTGATGGGTTCCGGAATGTTGATGTATTCCAGAATGTTGAAAGATTCCGGAATTTTGATGGATTCCGGAATGTTGATGGATTCTAGAATGTTGATGTTTTCTCGAACGTGGACGCATTCCGGAATGTTGATGGGTTCCGGAATGTTGACAGATTCTATAACGTTTATTGATTCCGGAATGTTGATGGATTCTATAATGTTGATGTATTCCCGAACGTTGACGCATTCCGGAATGTTGATGGGTTCCAGAATGTTGACGGATTCCATAACGTTGATTTATTCCAGAATGTTGATCGATTCCAGAATGTTGTCAGGTCCTGGAGTTTTGCCTTCAGCCAAGTATCCCAAAATGTTGATGTATTCCAGAATGTTGAAAGATTCCGGAATGTTGATGGATTCTAAAATGTTGATGTATTCCCGAACGTGGACGCATTCCGGAATGTTGATGGGTTCCGGAATGTTGATGTATTCCGGAATATTGATGGATTCCGGAATGTTGATGGATTCTAGAATGTTGATGTTTTCTCGAACGTGGACGCATTCCGGAATGTTGATGGGTTCCGGAATGTTGATGTATTCCAGAATGTTGAAAGATTCCGGAATGTTGATGGATTCTAGAATGTTGATGTATTCCCGAACGTGGACGCATTCCGGAATGTTGATGGGTTCCGGAATGTTGACAGATTCTATAACGTTTATTGATTCCGGAATGTTGATGGATTCTATAATGTTGATGTATTCCCGAACGTTGACGGCATTCCGGAATGTTGATGGGTTCCAGAATGTTGACGGATTCCATAACGTTGATTGATTCCAGAATGTTGATCGATTCCAGAATGTTGTCAGGATCTGGAGTTTTGCCTTCAGCCAAGTATCCCAAAATGTTGATGTATTCCAGAATGTTGAAAAGATTCCGGAATGTTGATGGATTCTAAAATGTTGATGTATTCCCGAACGTGGACGCATTCCGGAATGTTGATGGGTTCCAGAATGTTGACGGATTCCATAACGTTGATTTATTCCAGAATGTTGATCGATTCCAGAATGTTGTCAGGTCCTGGAGTTTTGCCTTCAGCCAAGTATCCCAAAATGTTGATGTATTCCAGAATGTTGAAAGATTCCGGAATGTTGATGGATTCTAAAATGTTGATGTATTCCCGAACGTGGACGCATTCCGGAATGTTGATGGGTTCCGGAATGTTGATGTATTCCGGAATATTGATGGATTCCGGAATGTTGATGGATTCTAGAATGTTGATGTTTTCTCGAACGTGGACGCATTCCGGAATGTTGATGGGTTCCGGAATGTTGATGTATTCCAGAATGTTGAAGGATTCCGGAATGTTGATGGATTCTAGAATGTTGATGTATTCCCGAACGTGGACGCATTCCGGAATGTTGATGGGTTCCGGAATGTTGACAGATTCTATAACGTTTATTGATTCCGGAATGTTGATGGATTCTATAATGTTGATGTATTCCCGAACGTTGACGCATTCCGGAATGTTGATGGGTTCCAGAATGTTGACGGATTCCATAACGTTGATTGATTCCAGAATGTTGATCGATTCCAGAATGTTGTTGGGTCCTGGAGTTTTGCCTTCAGCCAAGTATCCCAAATGTTGATGTATTCCAGAATGTTGAAAGATTCCGGAATGTTGATGGATTCTAGAATGTTGATGTAGTCCCGAACGTGGACGCATTCCGGAATGTTGATGGGTTCCGGAATGTTGATGTATTCCAGAATGTTGAAAGATTCCGGAATTTTGATGGATTCCGGAATGTTGATGGATTCTAGAATGTTGATGTTTTCTCGAACGTGGACGCATTCCGGAATGTTGATGGGTTCCGGAATGTTGACAGATTCTATAACGTTTACTGATTCCGGAATGTTGATGGATTCTATAATGTTGATGTATTCCCGAACGTTGATGCATTCCGGAATGTTGATGGGTTCCAGAATGTTGACGGATTCCATAACGTTGATTTATTCCAGAATGTTGATCGATTCCAGAATGTTGTCAGGTCCTGGAGTTTTGCCTTCAGCCAAGTATCCCAAAATGTTGATGTATTCCAGAATGTTGAAAGATTCCGGAATGTTGATGGATTCTAAAATGTTGATGTATTCCCGAACGTGGACGCATTCCGGAATGTTGATGGGTTCCGGAATGTTGATGTATTCCGGAATATTGATGGATTCCGGAATGTTGATGGATTCTAGAATGTTGATGTTTTCTCGAACGTGGACGCATTCCGGAATGTTGATGGGTTCCGGAATGTTGATGTATTCCAGAATGTTGAAAGATTCCGGAATGTTGATGGATTCTAGAATGTTGATGTATTCCCGAACGTGGACGCATTCCGGAATGTTGATGGGTTCCGGAATGTTGACAGATTCTATAACGTTTATTGATTCCGGAATGTTGATGGATTCTATAATGTTGATGTATTCCCGAACGTTGACGCATTCCGGAATGTTGATGGGTTCCAGAATGTTGACGGATTCCATAACGTTGATTGATTCCAGAATGTTGATCGATTCCAGAATGTTGTCAGGATCTGGAGTTTTGCCTTCAGCCAAGTATCCCAAAATGTTGATGTATTCCAGAATGTTGAAAGATTCCGGAATGTTGATGGATTCTAAAATGTTGATGTATTCCCGAACGTGGACGCATTCCGGAATGTTGATGGGTTCCAGAATGTTGACGGATTCCATAACGTTGATTTATTCCAGAATGTTGATCGATTCCAGAATGTTGTCAGGTCCTGGAGTTTTGCCTTCAGCCAAGTATCCCAAAATGTTGATGTATTCCAGAATGTTGAAAGATTCCGGAATGTTGATGGATTCTAAAATGTTGATGTATTCCCGAACGTGGACGCATTCCGGAATGTTGATGGGTTCCGGAATGTTGATGTATTCCGGAATATTGATGGATTCCGGAATGTTGATGGATTCTAGAATGTTGATGTTTTCTCGAACGTGGACGCATTCCGGAATGTTGATGGGTTCCGGAATGTTGATGTATTCCAGAATGTTGAAGGATTCCGGAATGTTGATGGATTCTAGAATGTTGATGTATTCCCGAACGTGGACGCATTCCGGAATGTTGATGGGTTCCGGAATGTTGACAGATTCTATAACGTTTATTGATTCCGGAATGTTGATGGATTCTATAATGTTGATGTATTCCCGAACGTTGACGCATTCCGGAATGTTGATGGGTTCCAGAATGGTTGACGGATTCCATAACGTTGATTGATTCCAGAATGTTGATCGATTCCAGAATGTTGTTGGGTCCTGGAGTTTTGCCTTCAGCCAAGTATCCCAAAATGTTGATGTATTCCAGAATGTTGAAAGATTCCGGAATGTTGATGGATTCTAGAATGTTGATGTAGTCCCGAACGTGGACGCATTCCGGAATGTTGATGGGTTCCGGAATGTTGATGTATTCCAGAAATGTTGAAAGATTCCGGAATTTTGATGGATTCCGGAATGTTGATGGATTCTAGAATGTTGATGTTTTCTCGAACGTGGACGCATTCCGGAATGTTGATGGGTTCCGGAATGTTGACAGATTCTATAACGTTTATTGATTCCGGAATGTTGATGGATTCTATAATGTTGATGTATTCCCGAACGTTGACGCATTCCGGAATGTTGATGGGTTCCAGAATGTTGACGGATTCCATAACGTTGATTTATTCCAGAATGTTGATCGATTCCAGAATGTTGTCAGGTCCTGGAGTTTTGCCTTCAGCCAAGTATCCCAAAATGTTGATGTATTCCAGAATGTTGAAAGATTCCGGAATGTTGATGGATTCTAAAATGTTGATGTATTCCCGAACGTGGACGCATTCCGGAATGTTGATGGGTTCCGGAATGTTGATGTATTCCGGAATATTGATGGATTCCGGAATGTTGATGGATTCTAGAATGTTGATGTTTTCTCGAACGTGGACGCATTCCGGAATGTTGATGGGTTCCGGAATGTTGATGTATTCCAGAATGTTGAAAGATTCCGGAATGTTGATGGATTCTAGAATGTTGATGTATTCCCGAACGTGGACGCATTCCGGAATGTTGATGGGTTCCGGAATGTTGACAGATTCTATAACGTTTATTGATTCCGGAATGTTGATGGATTCTATAATGTTGATGTATTCCCGAACGTTGACGCATTCCGGAATGTTGATGGGTTCCAGAATGTTGACGGATTCCATAACGTTGATTGATTCCAGAATGTTGATCGATTCCAGAATGTTGTCAGGATCTGGAGTTTTGCCTTCAGCCAAGTATCCCAAAATGTTGATGTATTCCAGAATGTTGAAAGATTCCGGAATGTTGATGGATTCTAAAATGTTGATGTATTCCCGAACGTGGACGCATTCCGGAATGTTGATGGGTTCCAGAATGTTGACGGATTCCATAACGTTGATTTATTCCAGAATGTTGATCGATTCCAGAATGTTGTCAGGTCCTGGAGTTTTGCCTTCAGCCAAGTATCCCAAAATGTTGATGTATTCCAGAATGTTGAAAGATTCCGGAATGTTGATGGATTCTAAAATGTTGATGTATTCCCGAACGTGGACGCATTCCGGAATGTTGATGGGTTCCGGAATGTTGATGTATTCCGGAATATTGATGGATTCCGGAATGTTGATGGATTCTAGAATGTTGATGTTTTCTCGAACGTGGACGCATTCCGGAATGTTGATGGGTTCCGGAATGTTGATGTATTCCAGAATGTTGAAGGATTCCGGAATGTTGATGGATTCTAGAATGTTGATGTATTCCCGAACGTGGACGCATTCCGGAATGTTGATGGGTTCCGGAATGTTGACAGATTCTATAACGTTTATTGATTCCGGAATGTTGATGGATTCTATAATGTTGATGTATTCCCGAACGTTGACGCATTCCGGAATGTTGATGGGTTCCAGAATGTTGACGGATTCCATAACGTTGATTGATTCCAGAATGTTGATCGATTCCAGAATGTTGTTGGGTCCTGGAGTTTTGCCTTCAGCCAAGTATCCCAAAATGTTGATTTATTCCAGAATATTGATGGATTCCGGAATGTTGATGGATTATAGAATGTTGATGTTTTCTCGAACGTGGACGCATTCCGGAATGTTGATGGGTTCCGGAATGTTGATGTACTCCAGAATGTTGAAAGATTCCGGAATGTTGATGGGTTCCGGAATGTTGATGTATTCCAGAAAGTTGTAAGATTACCGAATGTTGATGGATTCTAGAAAGTTGATGTATTCCCAAACGTGGACGCATTCCGGAATGTTGATGGGTTCGGGAATGTTTGCGGATTCTATAACGTTGATTGATTCCGGAATGTTGATGGATTCTAGAATGTTGTTGGGTCCTGGAGTGTTGCCTTCAGCCAAGTATCCCGGAATGTTGATGTATTCCAGAATGTTGAAAGATTCCGGAATGTTGATGGATTCTAGAATGTTGATGTATTCCCGAACGTGGACGCATTCCGGAATGTTGATGGGTTCCGGAATGTTGACAGATTCCATAACGTTGATTGATTCCGGAATGTTGATGATTCTATAATGTTGATGTATTCCCGAACGTGGACGCATTCCGGAATGTTGATGGGTTCCGGAATGTTAACGGATTCCATAACGTTGATTGATTCCAGAATGTTGATCGATTCCAGAATGTTGTCAGGTCCTGTAGTTTTGCCTTCAGCCAAGTATCCCAAAATGATGATGTATTCCAGAATGTTGAAAGATTCCGGAATGTTGATGGATTCTAGAATGTTGATGTATTCCCGAACGTGGACGCATTCCGGAATGTTGATGGGTTCCGGAATGTTGATGTATTCCGGAATGTTTGATGGATTCCGAAATGTTGATGGATTCTAGAATGTTGATGTTTTCTCGAACGTGGACGCATTCCGGAATGTTGATGGGTTCCGGAATTTCTATGTATTCCAGAATGTTGAAAGTTTCCGGAATGTTGATGGGTTCCGGAATGTTGATGTATTCCAGAATGTTGTAAGATTCCGGAATGTTGATGGATTCTAGAATGTTGTTGGGTCCGGGAGTTTTGCCTTCAGCCAAGTATCCCAAAATGTTGATGTATTCCAGAATGTTGAAAGATTCCGGAATGTTGATGGATTCTAGAATGTTGATGTTTTATCGAACGTGGACGCATTCCAGAATGTTGATGGGTTCCGGAATGTTGATGTATTCCGGAATATTGATGGATTCCGGAATGTTGATGGATTCTAGAATGTTGATGTTTTCTCGAACGTGGACGCATTCCGGAATGTTGATGGGTTCCGGAATGTTGATGTATTCCAGAATGTTGAAGGATTCCGGAATGTTGATGGATTCTAGAATGTTGATGTATTCCCGAACGTGGACGCATTCCGGAATGTTGATGGGTTCCGGAATGTTGACAGATTCTATAACGTTTATTGATTCCGGAATGTTGATGGATTCTATAATGTTGATGTATTCCCGAACGTTGACGCATTCCGGAATGTTGATGGGTTCCAGAATGTTGACGGATTCCAGAATGTTGAAAGATTCCGGAATTTTGATGGATTCCGGAATGTTGATGGATTCTAGAATGTTGATGTTTTCTCGAACGTGGACGCATTCCGGAATGTTGATGGGTTCCGGAATGTTGACAGATTCTATAACGTTTACTGATTCCGGAATGTTGATGGATTCTATAATGTTGATGTATTCCCGAACGTTGATGCATTCCGGAATGTTGATGGGTTCCAGAATGTTGACGGATTCCATAACGTTGATTTATTCCAGAATGTTGATCGATTCCAGAATGTTGTCAGGTCCTGGAGTTTTGCCTTCAGCCAAGTATCCCAAAATGTTGATGTATTCCAGAATGTTGAAAGATTCCGGAATGTTGATGGATTCTAAAATGTTGATGTATTCCCGAACGTGGACGCATTCCGGAATGTTGATGGGTTCCGGAATGTTGATGTATTCCGGAATGTTGATGGATTCCGGAATGTTGATGGATTCTAGAATGTTGATGTTTTCTCGAACGTGGACGCATTCCGGAATGTTGATGGGTTCCGGAATTTTTATGTATTCCAGAATGTTGAAAGATTCCGGAATGTTGATGGGTTCCGGAATGTTGATGTATTCCAGAATGTTGAAAGATTCCGGAATGTTGATGGGTTCCGGAATGTTGATGTATTCCAGAATGTTGAAAGATTCCGGAATGTTAATGGATTCTAGAATGTTGATGTAGTCCCGAACGTGGACGCATTCCGCAATGTTGATGGGTTCCGGAATGTTGATGTATTCCAGAATGTTGAAAGATTCCGGAATGTTGATGGATTCCGGAATGTTGATGGATTCTAGAATGTTGATGTTTCTCGAACGTGGACGCATTCCGGAATGTTGATGGATTCTATAATGTTGATGTATTCCAGAATGTTGTAAGATTCCGGAATGTTGATGGATTCTAGAATGTTGATGTATTCCCGAACGTGGACGCATTCCGGAATGTTGATGGGTTCCGGAATTTCTATGTATTCCAGAATGTTGTAAGATTCCGGAATGTTGACGGATTCTAGAACGTTGATGTATTCCCGAATGTGGACGCATTCCGGAATGTTTACGGATTCTATGAAGTTGATTGATTCCGGAATGTTGATGGATTCTAGAATGTTGATGTATTCCCGAACGTGGACGCATTCCGGAATGTTGATGGATTCCGGAATGTTGATGGATTCTAGAATGTTGATGTTTTTCTCGAACGTGGACGCATTCCGGAATGTTGATGGGTTCCAGAATGTTGAAATATTCCGGAATGTTGATGGATTCTGGAATGTTGATGGATTCTAGAATGTTGATGTTTTCTCGAACGTGGACGCATTCCGGAATGTTGATGGGTTCCGGAATGTTGATGTATTCCAGAATGTTGTAAGATTCCTGAGTGTTGATGGATTCTAGAATGTTGTTGGGTCCTGGAGTTTTGCCTTCAGCCAAGTATCCCAAAATGTTGATGTATTCCAGAATGTTGAAAGATTCCGGAATGTTGATGGATTCTAGAATGTTGATGTAGTCCCGAACGTGGACGCATTCCGGAATGTTGATGGGTTCCGGAATTTTATGTATTCCAGAATGTTGAAAGATTCCGGAATGTTGATGGGTTCCGGAATGTTGATGTATTCCAGAATGTTGAAAGATTCCGGAATGTTGATGGGTTCCGGAATGTTGATGTATTCCAGAATGTTGAAAGATTCCGGAATGTTGATGGATTCTAGAATGTTGATGTAGTCCCGAACGTGGACGCATTCCGCAATGTTGATGGGTTCCGGAATGTTGATGTATTCCAGAATGTTGAAAGATTCCGGAATTTTGATGGATTCCGGAATGTTGATGGATTCTAGAATGTTGATGTTTTCTCGAACGTGGACGCATTCCGGAATGTTGATGGGTTCCGGAATGTTGACAGATTCTATAACGTTTATTGATTCCGGAATGTTGATGGATTCTATAATGTTGATGTATTCCCGAACGTTGACGCATTCCGGAATGTTGATGGGTTCCAGAATGTTGACGGATTCCATAACGTTGATTTATTCCAGAATGTTGATCGATTCCAGAATGTTGTCAGGTCCTGGAGTTTTGCCTTCAGCCAAGTATCCCAAAAATGTTGATGTATTCCAGAATGTTGAAAGATTCCGGAATGTTGATGGATTCTAAAATGTTGATGTATTCCCGAACGTGGACGCATTCCGGAATGTTGATGGGTTCCGGAATGTTGATGTATTCCGGAATATTGATGGATTCCGGAATGTTGATGGATTCTAGAATGTTGATGTTTTCTCGAACGTGGACGCATTCCGGAATGTTGATGGGTTCCGGAATGTTGATGTATTCCAGAATGTTGAAAGATTCCGGAATGTTGATGGATTCTAGAATGTTGATGTATTCCCGAACGTGGACGCATTCCGGAATGTTGATGGGTTCCGGAATGTTGACAGATTCTATAACGTTTATTGATTCCGGAATGTTGATGGATTCTATAATGTTGATGTATTCCCGAACGTTGACGCATTCCGGAATGTTGATGGGTTCCAGAATGTTGACGGATTCCATAACGTTGATTGATTCCAGAATGTTGATCGATTCCAGAATGTTGTCAGGATCTGGAGTTTTGCCTTCAGCCAAGTATCCCAAAATGTTGATGTATTCCAGAATGTTGAAAGATTCCGGAATGTTGATGGATTCTAAAATGTTGATGTATTCCCGAACGTGGACGCATTCCGGAATGTTGATGGGTTCCAGAATGTTGACGGATTCCATAACGTTGATTTATTCCAGAATCTTGATCGATTCCAGAATGTTGTCAGGTCCTGGAGTTTTGCCTTCAGCCAAGTATCCCAAAATGTTGATGTATTCCAGAATGTTGAAAGATTCCGGAATGTTGATGGATTCTAAAATGTTGATGTATTCCCGAACGTGGACGCATTCCGGAATGTTGATGGGTTCCGGAATGTTGATGTATTCCGGAATATTGATGGATTCCGGAATGTTGATGGATTCTAGAATGTTGATGTTTTCTCGAACGTGGACGCATTCCGGAATGTTGATGGGTTCCGGAATGTTGATGTATTCCAGAATGTTGAAGGATTCCGGAATGTTGATGGATTCTAGAATGTTGATGTATTCCCGAACGTGGACGCATTCCGGAATGTTGATGGGTTCCGGAATGTTGACAGATTCTATAACGTTTATTGATTCCGGAATGTTGATGGATTCTATAATGTTGATGTATTCCCGAACGTTGACGCATTCCGGAATGTTGATGGGTTCCAGAATGTTGACGGATTCCATAACGTTGATTGATTCCAGAATGTTGATCGATTCCAGAATGTTGTTGGGTCCTGGAGTTTTGCCTTCAGCCAAGTATCCCAAAATGTTGATTTATTCCAGAATATTGATGGATTCCGGAATGTTGATGGATTATAGAATGTTGATGTTTTCTCGAACGTGGACGCATTCCGGAATGTTGATGGGTTCCGGAATGTTGATGTACTCCAGAATGTTGAAAGATTCCGGAATGTTGATGGGTTCCGGAATGTTGATGTATTCCAGAAAGTTGTAAGATTACCGAATGTTGATGGATTCTAGAAAGTTGATGTATTCCCAAACGTGGACGCATTCCGGAATGTTGATGGGTTCGGGAATGTTTGCGGATTCTATAACGTTGATTGATTCCGGAATGTTGATGGATTCTAGAATGTTGTTGGGTCCTGGAGTGTTGCCTTCAGCCAAGTATCCCGGAATGTTGATGTATTCCAGAATGTTGAAAGATTCCGGAATGTTGATGGATTCTAGAATGTTGATGTATTCCCGAACGTGGACGCATTCCGGAATGTTGATGGGTTCCGGAATGTTGACAGATTCCATAACGTTGATTGATTCCGGAATGTTGATGGATTCTATAATGTTGATGTATTCCCGAACGTGGACGCATTCCGGAATGTTGATGGGTTCCGGAATGTTAACGGATTCCATAACGTTGATTGATTCCAGAATGTTGATCGATTCCAGAATGTTGTCAGGTCCTGTAGTTTTGCCTTCAGCCAAGTATCCCAAAATGATGATGTATTCCAGAATGTTGAAAGATTCCGGAATGTTGATGGATTCTAGAATGTTGATGTATTCCCGAACGTGGACGCATTCCGGAATGTTGATGGGTTCCGGAATGTTGATGTATTCCGGAATGTTGATGGATTCCGAAATGTTGATGGATTCTAGAATGTTGATGTTTTCTCGAACGTGGACGCATTCCGGAATGTTGATGGGTTCCGGAATTTCTATGTATTCCAGAATGTTGAAAGTTTCCGGAATGTTGATGGGTTCCGGAATGTTGATGTATTCCAGAATGTTGTAAGATTCCGGAATGTTGATGGATTCTAGAATGTTGTTGGGTCCGGGAGCTTTGCCTTCAGCCAAGTATCCCAAAATGTTGATGTATTCCAGAATGTTGAAAGATTCCGGAATGTTGATGGATTCTAGAATGTTGATGTTTTATCGAACGTGGACGCATTCCAGAATGTTGATGGGTTCCGGAATGTTGATGTATTCCAGAAAGTTGTAAGATTACCGAATGTTGATGGATTCTAGAAAGTTGATGTATTCCCAAACGTGGACGCATTCCGGAATGTTGATGGGTTCGGGAATGTTTGCGGATTCTATAACGTTGATTGATTCCGGAATGTTGATGGATTCTAGAATGTTGATGTTTTCTCGAACGTGGACGCATTCCGGAATGTTGATGGGTTCCGGAATGTTGATGTATTCCAGAATGTTGAAGGATTCCGGAATGTTGATGGATTCTAGAATGTTGATGTATTCCCCGAACGTGGACGCATTCCGGAATGTTGATGGGTTCCGGAATGTTGACAGATTCTATAACGTTTATTGATTCCGGAATGTTGATGGATTCTATAATGTTGATGTATTCCCGAACGTTGACGCATTCCGGAATGTTGATGGGTTCCAGAATGTTGACGGATTCCATAACGTTGATTGATTCCAGAATGTTGATCGATTCCAGAATGTTGTTGGGTCCTGGAGTTTTGCCTTCAGCCAAGTATCCCAAAATGTTGATTTATTCCAGAATATTGATGGATTCCGGAATGTTGATGGATTATAGAATGTTGATGTTTTCTCGAACGTGGACGCATTCCGGAATGTTGATGGGTTCCGGAATGTTGATGTACTCCAGAATGTTGAAAGATTCCGGAATGTTGATGGGTTCCGGAATGTTGATGTATTCCAGAAAGTTGTAAGATTACCGAATGTTGATGGATTCTAGAAAGTTGATGTATTCCCAAACGTGGACGCATTCCGGAATGTTGATGGGTTCGGGAATGTTTGCGGATTCTATAACGTTGATTGATTCCGGAATGTTGATGGATTCTAGAATGTTGTTGGGTCCTGGAGTGTTGCCTTCAGCCAAGTATCCCGGAATGTTGATGTATTCCAGAATGTTGAAAGATTCCGGAATGTTGATGGATTCTAGAATGTTGATGTATTCCCGAACGTGGACGCATTCCGGAATGTTGATGGGTTCCGGAATGTTGACAGATTCCATAACGTTGATTGATTCCGGAATGTTGATGGATTCTATAATGTTGATGTATTCCCGAACGTGGACGCATTCCGGAATGTTGATGGGTTCCGGAATGTTAACGGATTCCATAACGTTGATTGATTCCAGAATGTTGATCGATTCCAGAATGTTGTCAGGTCCTGTAGTTTTGCCTTCAGCCAAGTATCCCAAAATGATGATGTATTCCAGAATGTTGAAAGATTCCGGAATGTTGATGGATTCTAGAATGTTGATGTATTCCCGAACGTGGACGCATTCCGGAATGTTGATGGGTTCCGGAATGTTGATGTATTCCGGAATGTTGATGGATTCCGAAATGTTGATGGATTCTAGAATGTTGATGTTTTCTCGAACGTGGACGCATTCCGGAATGTTGATGGGTTCCGGAATTTCTATGTATTCCAGAATGTTGAAAGTTTCCGGAATGTTGATGGGTTCCGGAATGTTGATGTATTCCAGAATGTTGTAAGATTCCGGAATGTTGATGGATTCTAGAATGTTGTTGGGTCCGGGAGCTTTGCCTTCAGCCAAGTATCCCAAAATGTTGATGTATTCCAGAATGTTGAAAGATTCCGGAATGTTGATGGATTCTAGAATGTTGATGTTTTATCGAACGTGGACGCATTCCAGAATGTTGATGGGTTCCGGAATGTTGATGTATTCCAGAAAGTTGTAAGATTACCGAATGTTGATGGATTCTAGAAAGTTGATGTATTCCCAAACGTGGACGCATTCCGGAATGTTGATGGGTTCGGGAATGTTTGCGGATTCTATAACGTTGATTGATTCCGGAATGTTGATGGATTCTAGAATGTTGTTGGGTCCTGGAGTGTTGCCTTCAGCCAAGTATCCCGGAATGTTGATGTATTCCAGAATTTTGAAAGATTCCGGAATGTTGATGGATTCTAGAATGTTGATGTATTCCCGAACGTGGACGCATTCCGGAATGTTGATGGGTTCCGGAATGTTGACAGATTCCATAACGTTGATTGATTCCGGAATGTTGATGGATTCTATAATGTTGATGTATTCCCGAACGTGGACGCATTCCGGAATGTTGATGGGTTCCGGAATGTTAACGGATTCCATAACGTTGATTGATTCCAGAATGTTGATCGATTCCAGAATGTTGTCAGGTCCTGGAGTTTTGCCTTCAGCCAAGTATCCCAAAATGTTGATGTATTCCAGAATGTTGAAAGATTCCGGAATGTTGATGGATTCTAGAATGTTGATGTATTCCCGAACGTGGACGCATTCCGGAATGTTGATGGGTTCCGGAATGTTGATGTATTCCGGAATGTTGATGGATTCCGGAATGTTGATGGATTCTAGAATGTTGATGTTTTCTCGAACGTGGACGCATTCCGGAATGTTGATGGGTTCCGGAATTTCTATGTATTCCAGAATGTTGAAAGTTTCCGGAATGTTGATGGGTTCCGGAATGTTGATGTATTCCAGAATGTTGTAAGATTCCGGAATGTTGATGGATTCTAGAATGTTGTTGGGTCCGGGAGCTTTGCCTTCAGCCAAGTATCCCAAAATGTTGATGTATTCCAGAATGTTGAAAGATTCCGGAATGTTGATGGATTCTAGAATGTTGATGTTTTATCGAACGTGGACGCATTCCAGAATGTTGATGGGTTCCGGAATGTTGATGTATTCCAGAATGTTGTAAGATTCCGGAATGTTGACGGATTCTAGAACGTTGATGTATTCCCGAATGTGGACGCATTCCGGAATGTTTACGGATTCTATGAAGTTGATTGATTCCGGAATGTTGATGGATTCTAGAATGTTGATGTATTCCCGAACGTGGACGCATTCCGGAATGTTGATGGATTCCGGAATGTTGATGGATTCTAGAATGTTGATGTTTTTCTCGAACGTGGACGCATTCCGGAATGTTGATGGGTTCCAGAATGTTGAAATATTCCGGAATGTTGATGGATTCTGGAATGTTGATGGATTCTAGAATATTGATGTTTTCTCGAACGTGGACGCATTCCGGAATGTTGATGGGTTCCGGAATGTTGATGTATTCCAGAATGTTGTAAGATTCCTGAGTGTTGATGGATTCTAGAATGTTGTTGGGTCCTGGAGTTTTGCCTTCAGCTAAGTATCCCAAATGTTGATGTATTCCAGAATGTTGAAAGATTCCGGAATGTTGATGGATTCTAGAATGTTGATGTAGTCCCGAACGTGGACGCATTCCGGAATGTTGATGGGTTCCGGAATGTTGATGTATTCCAGAATGTTGAAAGATTCCGGAATTTTGATGGATTCCGGAATGTTGATGGATTCTAGAATGTTGATGTTTTCTCGAACGTGGACGCATTCCGGAATGTTGATGGGTTCCGGAATGTTGACAGATTCTATAACGTTTATTGATTCCGGAATGTTGATGGATTCTATAAGTTGATGTATTCCCGAACGTTGACGCATTCCGGAATGTTGATGGGTTCCAGAATGTTGACGGATTCCATAACGTTGATTTATTCCAGAATGTTGATCGATTCCAGAATGTTGTCAGGTCCTGGAGTTTTGCCTTCAGCCCAAGTATCCCAAAATGTTGATGTATTCCAGAATGTTGAAAGATTCCGGAATGTTGAATGGATTCTAAAATGTTGATGTATTCCCGAACGTGGACGCATTCCGGAATGTTGATGGGTTCCGGAATGTTGATGTATTCCGGAATATTGATGGATTCCGGAATGTTGATGGATTCTAGAATGTTGATGTTTTCTCGAACGTGGACGCATTCCGGAATGTTGATGGGTTCCGGAATGTTGATGTATTCCAGAATGTTGAAAGATTCCGGAATGTTGCTGGATTCTAGAATGTTGATGTATTCCCGAACGTGGACGCATTCCGGAATGTTGATGGGTTCCGGAATGTTGACAGATTCTATAACGTTTATTGATTCCGGAATGTTGATGGATTCTATAATGTTGATGTATTCCCCGAACGTTGACGCATTCCGGAATGTTGATGGGTTCCGGAATGTTAACGGATTCCATAACGTTGATTGATTCCAGAATGTTGATCGATTCCAGAATGTTGTCAGGTCCTGGAGTTTTTGCCTTCAGCCAAGTATCCCAAATGATGATGTATTCCAGAATGTTGAAAGATTCCGGAATGTTGATGGATTCTAGAATGTTGTTGGGTCCTGGAGTTTTGCCTTCAGCCAAGTATCCCAAAATGTTGATTTATTCCAGAATATTGATGGATTCCGGAATGTTGATGGATTATAGAATGTTGATGTTTTCTCGAACGTGGACGCATTCCGGAATGTTGATGGGTTCCGGAATGTTGATGTACTCCAGAATGTTGAAAGATTCCGGAATGTTGATGGGTTCCGGAATGTTGATGTATTCCAGAAAGTTGTAAGATTACCGAATGTTGATGGATTCTAGAAAGTTGATGTATTCCCAAACGTGGACGCATTCCGGAATGTTGATGGGTTCGGGAATGTTTGCGGATTCTATAACGTTGATTGATTCCGGAATGTTGATGGATTCTAGAATGTTGTTGGGTCCTGGAGTGTTGCCTTCAGCCAAGTATCCCGGAATGTTGATGTATTCCAGAATGTTGAAAGATTCCGGAATGTTGATGGATTCTAGAATGTTGATGTATTCCCGAACGTGGACGCATTCCGGAATGTTGATGGGTTCCGGAATGTTGACAGATTCCATAACGTTGATTGATTCCGGAATGTTGATGGATTCTATAATGTTGATGTATTCCCGAACGTGGACGCATTCCGGAATGTTGATGGGTTCCGGAATGTTAACGGATTCCATAACGTTGATTGATTCCAGAATGTTAATCGATTCCAGAATGTTGTCAGGTCCTGGAGTTTTGCCTTCAGCCAAGTATCCCAAAATGATGATGTATTCCAGAATGTTGAAAGATTCCGGAATGTTGATGGATTCTAGAATGTTGATGTATTCCCGAACGTGGACGCATTCCGGAATGTTGATGGGTTCCGGAATGTTGATGTATTCCGGAATGTTGATGGATTCCGAAATGTTGATGGATTCTAGAATGTTGATGTTTTCTCGAACCGTGGACGCATTCCGGAATGTTGATGGGTTCCGGAATTTCTATGTATTCCAGAATGTTGAAAGTTTCCGGAATGTTGATGGGTTCCGGAATGTTGATGTATTCCAGAATGTTGTAAGATTCCGGAATGTTGATGGATTCTAGAATGTTGTTGGGTCCGGGAGCTTTGCCTTCAGCCAAGTATCCCAAAATGTTGATGTATTCCAGAATGTTGAAAGATTCCGGAATGTTGATGGATTCTAGAATGTTGATGTTTTATCGAACGTGGACGCATTCCAGAATGTTGATGGGTTCCGGAATGTTGATGTATTCCAGAAAGTTGTAAGATTACCGAATGTTGATGGATTCTAGAAAGTTGATGTATTCCCAAACGTGGACGCATTCCGGAATGTTGATGGGTTCGGGAATGTTTGCGGATTCTATAACGTTGATTGATTCCGGAATGTTGATGGATTCTAGAATGTTGTTGGGTCCTGGAGTGTTGCCTTCAGCCAAGTATCCCGGAATGTTGATGTATTCCAGAATTTTGAAAGATTCCGGATGTTGATGGATTCTAGAATGTTGATGTATTCCCGAACGTGGACGCATTCCGGAATGTTGATGGGTTCCGGAATGTTGACAGATTCCATAACGTTGATTGATTCCGGAATGTTGATGGATTCTATAATGTTGATGTATTCCCGAACGTGGACGCATTCCGGAATGTTGATGGGTCCGGAATTTTTATGTATTCCAGAATGTTGAAAGATTCCGGAATGTTGATGGGTTCCGGAATGTTGATGTATTCCAGAATGTTGAAAGATTCCGGAATGTTGATGGGTTCCGGAATGTTGATGTATTCCAGAATGTTGAAAGATTACGGAATGTTGATGGATTCTAGAATGTTGATGTAGTCCCGAACTGTGGACGCATTCCGCAATGTTGATGGGTTCCGGAATGTTGATGTATTCCAGAATGTTGAAAGATTCCGGAATGTTGATGGATTCTAGAATGTTGATGTTTTCTCGAACGTGGACGCATTCCGGAATGTTGATGGGTTCCGGAATGTTGATGTAATCCAGAATGTTGAAAGATTCCGGAATGTTGATGGATTCTAGAATGTTGATGTATTCCCGAACCGTGGACGCATTCCGGAATGTTGATGGGTTCCGGAATGTTGACAGATTCTATGACGGTGATTGATTCCGGAATGTTGATGGATTCTATAATGTTGATGTATTCCAGAATGCTGTAAGATTCCGGAATGTTGATGGATTCTAGAATGTTGATGTATTCCCGAACGTGGACGCATTCCGGAATGTTGATGGGTTCCGGAATGTTGATGTATTCCAGAATGTTGAAAGATTCCGGAATGTTGATGGGTTCCGGAAAGTTGATGTATTCCAGAATGTTGAAAGATTACGGAATGTTGATGGATTCTAGAATGTTGATGTAGTCCGAACGTGGACGCATTCCGCAATGTTGATGGGTTCCGGAATGTTGATGTATTCCAGAATGTTGAAAGATTCCGGAATGTTGATGGATTCCGGAATGTTGATGGATTCTAGAATGTTGATGTTTCCCGAACGTGACGCATTCCGGAATGTTGATGGGTTCCGGAATGTTGATGTATTCCAGAATGTTGAAAGATTCCGGAATGTTGATGGATTCTAGAATGTTGATGTATTCCGAACGTGGACGCATTCCGGAATGTTGATGGGTTCCGGAATGTTGACAGATTCTATAACGTTATTGATTCCGGAATGTTGATGGATTCTATAATGTTGATGTATTCCCGAACGTTGACGCATTCCGGAATGTTGATGGGTCCAGAATGTTGACGGATTCCATAACGTTGATTGATTCCAGAATGTTGATCGATTCCCAGAATGTTGTCAGGATCTGGAGTTTTGCCTTCAGCCAAGTATCCCAAAATGTTGATGTATTCCAGAATGTTGAAAGATTCCGGAATGTTGATGGATTCTAAAATGTTGATGTATTCCGAACGTGGACGCATTCCGGAATGTTGATGGGTTCCAGAATGTTGACGGATTGCATAACGTTGATTTATTCCAGAATGTTGATTGATTCCAGAAATGTTGTCAGGTCCTGGAGTTTTTGCCTTCAGCCAAGTATCCCAAAATGTTGATGTATTCCAGAATGTTGAAAGATTCCGGAATGTTGATGGATTCTAAAATGTTGATGTATTCCCGAACGTGGACGCATTCCGGAATGTTGATGGGTTCCGGAATGTTGATGTATTCCGGAATATTGATGGATTCCGGAATGTTGAATGGATTCTAGAATGTTGATGTTTTCCTCGAACGTGGACGCATTCCGGATGTTGATGCGGTTCCGGAATGTTGATGTATTCCAGAATGTTGAAAGATTCCGGAATGTTGATGGACTCTAGAATGTTGATTGTATTCCCGAACGTGGGACGCATTCCGGAATGTTGATGGGTTTCCGGAATGTTGACAGATTCTATAACGTTTATTGATTCCGGAATGTTGATGGATTCTATAATGTTGATGTATTCCCGAACGTTGACGCATTCCGGAATGTTGATGGTTCCAGAATGTTGACGGATTCCATAACGTTGATTGATTCCAGAATGTTGATCGATTCCAGAATGTTGTTGGGTCCTGGAGTTTTGCCTTCAGCCAAGTATCCCAAAATGTTGATTTATTCCAGAATATTGATGGATTCCGGAATGTTGATGGATTATAGAATGTTGATGTTTCTCGAACGTGGACGCATTCCGGAATGTTGATGGGTTCCGGAATGTTGATGTATTCCAGAATGTTGAAAGATTCCGGAATGTTGATGGATTCCGGAATGTTGATGGATTCTAGAATGTTGATGTTTTCTCGAACGTGGACGCATTCCGGAATGTTGATAGGTTCCGGAATGTTGATGTATTCCAGAATGTTGAAAGATTCCGGAATGTTGATGGATTCTAGAATGTTGATGTATTCCCGAACGTGGATGCATTCCGGAATGTTGATGGGTTCCGGAATGTTGACAGATTCTATGACGTTGATTGATTCCGGAATGTTGATGGATTCTATTATGTTGATGTATTCCAGAATGTTGTAAGATTCCGGAATGTTGATGGATTCTAGAATGTTGATGTTTTCTCGAACGTGGACGCATTCCGGAATGTTGATGGGTTCCGGAATTTTTGTGTATTCCAGAATGTTGAAAGATTCCGGAATGTTGATTTGTTCCGGAATGTTGATGTATTCCAGAATTTTGAAAGATTCCGGAATGTTGATGGGTTCCGGAATGTTGATGTATTCCAGAATGTTGAAAGATTCCGGAATGTTGATGGATTCTAGAATGTTGATGTAGTCCCGAACGTGGACGCATTCCGCAATGTTGATGGGTTCCGGAATGTTGATGTATTCCAGAATGTTGAAAGATTCCGGAATGTTGATGGATTCCGGAATGTTGATGGATTCTAGAATGTTGATGTTTTCTCGAACGTGGACGCATTCCGGAATGTTGATGGGTTCCGGAATGTTGATGTATTCCAGAATGTTGAAAGATTCCGGAATGTTGATGGATTCTAGAATGTTGATGTATTCC
Source organism: Amphiprion percula (assembly GCA_003047355.2). Lineage (NCBI taxonomy): Eukaryota > Metazoa > Chordata > Actinopteri > Pomacentridae > Amphiprion > Amphiprion percula. The sequence goes on along the minus strand of CM009726.1, from coordinate 14,224,145 downwards.
CGAATGTGGACGCATTCCGGAATGTTGATGGGTTCCGGAATGTTGACAGATTCTATAACGTTTATTGATTCCGGAATGTTGATGGATTCTATAATGTTGATGTATTCCCGAACGTTGACGCATTCCGGAATGTTGATGGGTTCCAGAATGTTGACGGATTCCATAACGTTGATTGATTCCAGAATGTTGATCGATTCCAGAATGTTTTCAGGTCCTGCAGTTTTGCCTTCAGCCAAGTATCCCAAAATGTTGATGTATTCCGGAATGTTGATGATTCCGGAATGTTGATGGATTCTAGAATGTTGATGTTTTCTCGAACGTGGACGCATTCCGGAATGTTGATGGGTTCCGGAATTTCTATGTATTCCAGAATGTTGGAAGTTTCCGGAATGTTGATGGTTCCGGAATGTTGATGTATTCCAGAATGTTGTAAGATTCCGGAATGTTGATGGATTCTAGAATGTTGTTGGGTCCGGGAGCTTTGCCTTCAGCCAAGTATCCCAAAATGTTGATGTATTCCAGAATGTTGAAAGATTCCGGAATGTTGATGGATTCTAGAATGTTGATGTTTTATCGAACGTGGACGCATTCCAGAATGTTGATGGGTTCCGGAATGTTGATGTATTCCAGAATGTTGTAAGATTCCGGAATGTTGATGTATTCCCGAATGTGACGCATTCCGGAATGTTTACGGATTCTATGAAGTTGATTGATTCCGGAATGTTGATGGATTCTAGAATGTTGATGTATTCCCGAACGTGGACGCATTCCGGAATGTTGATGGATTCCAGAATGTTGATGGATTCTAGAATGTTTGATGTTTTCTCGAACGTGGACGCATTCCGGAATGTTGATGGGTTCCAGAATGTTGAATATTCCGGAATGTTGATGGATTCTGGAATGTTGATGGATTCTAGAATGTTGATGTTTTCTCGAACGTGGACGCATTCCGGAATGTTGATGGGTTTCCGGAATGTTGATGTATTCCAGAAGTTGTAAGATTCCTGAGTGTTGATGATTCTA